>CATIWF010102065.1:0-36293 GCA_949630135.1 Balakata baccata | reverse complement strand
TTTCCATGAACAAAGGGCTACCTCAGCAAGGTTTTTTTTCATTATTTTTTATTTTTATTGGATTGAATTTGTTTGATTGTTTTGACATTGAGCCATTTTCATTTAATCAAAACATTGAGTTTGGTTTCTGATCTAGAGTTTGAAGTAAGTTCTGTAACTTTCTATTTAGAATTTAAGATCTAGTTGAGAATCGTCTATTAGAAATGATATCAAATGGAGTTGTCTATAATCTGAAAGGCTAGCTCATGTTGCATAGCATACAAGGCATTGCATTCAATCAATCAAGTTACTCAGCAAAGTGTGTTTTTATTACAAATATCCATTTCTTTAAGAGGGAAAAAACTTAGTATTCCCATGATACTTGAGCTAGTTGCTGATATGCGGTCAGATTAGACTTATACACCTTCACTGAAGCTAATCTTCAGATGTAATCATGTGCATCCTTTGTCCTTTCTGTGTTTGGATCAGGAAGTATTCTTTAGAGAAGACAATTCAATTAATTAAAACTAGGTTTCATTGCTCGATATAGATGTTATAACCTCCTATTTGGTCTTTAATTTGTAGGGAAGATTTTGAGAGGACAGGAGTGAGCAGCTTAGTCACAGTAGGAGTTAGAGACATTCAGGGTGAAGGATTTCCAGATGAATATTCTGGGCTAGCTGATTCTATATTTTTGGATCTACCCCAACCATGGTTGGCCATTCCTTCAGCTGCAAAAATGTTGAAACAAGATGGTATACTGTGCTCCTTCTCTCCATGCATTGAACAAGTACAACGCTCCTGTGATACTCTTAAATCAGACTTTACAGGTTAGTGGGTACTACATTTAATTTCTTGCCCTTTTAAATCTAGTAATGTGTTTGTAAAATATATTTTGTCTGGTTTAAATATTTTCTTTAATCACTTTTTGCACGTGCACATGTCTGAAATAGACATGAATTGCAAGTTTCTGATATGAAGTTGGTTGAATCCTTACTCAGTAACAAGTTATAGTGATGCTAATCTATCTATCATATCCTGGGATAGACATAAGGACATTTGAGGTGCTCCTTCGGACCTATGAAGTTCGTGAAGAGAAGATGGATTGTGGCCGGGGTGATGAAGGTGTTCCGTTTGGGTCTCCTCCTCACAAGAGGAAGCAGCGTTCAAGTGAAGGAAATAATGTGCAGCGCAGTTCCAGTTCTCCTGGAATCATGGCCAAGCCATGCAGCGATGCTAGAGGTCACACTGGTTTTTTAACATTTGCAAGACTTAAATGTCTATCATGAAGAATGTGGTTAGTCTTCCATCCGATTTGTTGTTCGGAAGAATTTTGTGCTCATATTTGGTTGTTGGTATCTTTTATCACCTTAAAGCACAGGAAGTGCTGAAAGAAAATTTTGATATATTGTATTTTGTATAAATTTCTTTTCCTCTGAGTTTGAGAAGCCAAAGTTTGTTGCTGTTCACCTCTATTAGCAATGGGATTTTTGGAGTGGCACTTAGCAGCGATATTAATTTCTCTAAATTTGGAGTTAATTATACTTATAGTCTAAATCACAATTTTTTGTTTTATAACACTAAAATTACTCAACTTTATAAATTATTGCAAAAAAATCATCGTCGATCAATTTTGATGAGTTGTCAGTCGGAAAATTTTTTTCTTGTAGATTTATTGGGTCATAATGATATTATAACTCTATTATTAATTACTTTTGGCCATATTTCTTGATGAATTGTAGAAAAATTATCCTTGATAATAGTATTACAACTCTATCATTAGTGACCTTTAACAACATTTTTCTGCAATTCGTCAAGAAATGTGGCCAAAGATAACTAATGGTGGAGTTATGATACCATTATAATCCAACAAACTCACAAGAAATGAGCTTTTTAACTGACAATTCGTTAAAATTGGTCGGCGATGATTTTCTACAGTAATTTATAAAGTTTAAATATTTTAGTATTACAAAATAAAAAATTGTAATTTAAATACAGGTAATACAAAGTTTAGTTATTATAGATGTAATTAACTCATAAATTTGGGATAATCACTAATATAATCAAGAGGATTTTACATGAGGAATAATTGTAAAAAATAATATGCACTTTTAAGGTTATATTAAAATTAAATTATACTTTTTATTTTCTTATTTAAATATATAAATTTTTAAAATTTTATAAATTTCAGTAAAATTCTACTAATATAATATAAAATTCCAGTAATATTAAAAAGACTGGAAAGCTGAATTATTATAAAAATTTTAAAATGCTCTTATTTTTGTTTTTTTTTTAAATTTTAAAAATTCTATTTAAATTTGAAAAATAATATATATACTTATCGTGCCTGATAATTTTCTGGTTAGCATAATAAAAAGAAATAAAAATTTTACTATCAATATAGTTTTGCCGAAAATATTTATATTTTAAAATTTTAGAAAAAATAAAAAACAATAGCGTTTTAAAATTTCTAGGATGATTCAATTTTTTAATCAATATAATTTTTTTAATCTCACCCAAATTTTATAACAATTGGAGCAATTACAGTGACAAAAAGCATCCCAACCGATTCTGGAGCATCTTCTTGATAGATTTCGGTTGGAATCGTGAAAAAATAAAGAACAGAGTCACTGTTGAAAAGCGATCTATACCACCTTCCATTGAAGGAGACGAGTCTTTTTGAGGATAGATGCTCATGATGAGGCATCCATTGGAAAGGAGAAGGAGAAGAAGAAGAAGAAGAAGAAGAAAAGCACAGGCAAAGCAGCAGAAAAAGAGAGAAAGGAGTGTGCGGCGATGATGAATGAGTGATAATTTTTTTTTTAAAAAAGGAAAATCTATATATAAAATATTAAGTGTTTGTTTTCTCTTAATAGGTAGTATTTAGGTACGGGTTGAGATTGCTCTTAATTTTCTTGAAAGTACATTTAAAATTTTTTAAATTAATTGATTGTTTTTTTTTTAATATTTTATAAAAATATCTATTACTATCTTATACTAAAAATAATTTTTAAAATTTAAAAAATTTAAAAAAGTAACTTTTTCAGAAAATATTTTTTCAAAATACAATTTCAAACGACCCTTAATAGAGTAGCAACCTTGAAACATAAAAATATAAGTGGTTGGATTAACAACCTTGAAAATTTACGATGAATATATTGACTTTCGTGGCTGGATTTCTAAAGTGGAGTTTGGTTAATTTGAGCTTACCTTTTTTGGATTTTCCGACATACAATTCCAAAGGGGCTCTTAATAGATTACCAACCTTGAAACAACCAATATAAGTGGCTGGATTAGCAACCTCGAAAATCTATGATGAATATATTAACTTTTGTGGCTGGATTTCTAAAGTGGAGTTTGGTTAATTTGAGCTTACTTCTTTAGATTTATTAATTATTCAATTTTTTTTTTGTTTTTTGAAAACATGAGCAATTCCATCAAGGTATTTTAAGGTATATTCAAGATACTTCTAAAAAATTTTCAAAATATTGTCAAAGTATACTTAAAATATTTTTAAAGAATTGTCTAATAGCTTTTCAAAGTATACTTAAAATATTGGGTAAAATAAAATAATGGTACAAAAAATTTGACATATGTATCAAATTGTTATCAAAACTTTTTTTTTTATCAAATTGATACCAAAACTTTGGAGTTTGTATTAAATTAATATCAAAATTTTGGAGTTTGTTTCAGATTATGGTATCAAGCTGATATGGACACCAGATTTTGTTGACATGGCATTTGAATTTGCTGACATGGCTACCAGAGTTGCTAATGTGGATTCCCGAAAAATTTTGGTATCATGATCTGAAACTTAATTTCAAAGTTTTGGTACCAATTTGATACAAATCAAAGTTTTGATACCAATTTGATACACGTACAAAAGTTTTGGTATAAAAGAAACGTTTTACTCCTTAAGGTATTGTTAGATATCGTTTGGATTGAAAGAATTTAAAATTCATAGATTTCATAAAACCCATGACTTGTGAAAGTTTAAGGATTCAGATAATTTTATTATTTGGTTTGAATATAAAATCTATAAATTGATGATATAATTTTCTTTATATTCATATTTGGTTCAATTATCACAATCTATAAATTTAACAATTAATTTCTAATTCTACCATTTACTAAATATTGAGAATTTATTAAATTTTACCCCATATTTAAAAATTAAAAAAATAATATTGGTTATTTTAAGAATTAACAAATAATAAAAAACAAAAAACAAAGTTAACAGTACTCACTCTCTTTATATATAATTTAAATTTTTAAACATAACCTATTTATTATTAAAACAAGAAATATTATCCGTTATAATATCTAATTGTATTGGTATAAATTAAAAATAATTTAACGCGTACAAACACTATAATAATAATAATAATAATAATAATAATAATAATAATAAAAGTAATTATTTGAAATTAAAAAAAATATTTTTTGCTTTTTTTATGGTAAAGGGAGTTTTGAAATATTATTAATTTACTAAGAACAATCTTGGAATACAAAAAGTTTAGCAACAATCCCTTATTAATAAAAAAAATGGTAGATTTTGGACTTTTCCACTTAGAAAATTGGAAAAAAAAGATTTTGATAGATGAAAAATTTTCCAAAATCCATAGATTTAAACTTTTTTTTAAGTAACTAAACAATGGATTTGATATAAATATATGGATTGTTCAAAAATTCTCATCCAAAATCTCTCAATCCAAACATAACCCTAACGAATTCTTATGAAATTTTCAATATATTTCCGAAATATATTTAAGGTATTCCCAATAAATTCATAAATAATTTTTAAAATATTTTCAAGATATTCCTTCAAAACTGCTTCGAAAAATTCCCTATAATGAAATACCAAACCACAGTTTAGATTCATGGTCTAAAATGTTCATTAGAGGCAGATTAAGATGTCGATGCATTTAAGAACTTTGTGAAGGATTTATTGAGAATTTGCTCATGCTCCCAAGAAACTTAAATAATCTTGGGGTTAGGATATTTATTAGCAGAAATTTTCTGATCATATGCATTTAAGATGTTGCCAATAAGAAGACGGCGGCGAATTCAAGTGTTATAAAATTATGACTTTGAACCTCATATCTTATACATAGAAAAGAAAATTATATGGATGAGAATGGTGAAGAGAGAGAGAGAGGCATTTTAGTCTGTAGAATAAATTGTTTACAGGATAAAAAAAAAAAGGAAAAATATCTTGTCAAAAAAGACAGGACATGGTCCAAAAATTTCTGATGAAGATGTTGATCCAATGTAGGAGCATCATGACCACACGTTGGACCAACAAATTCTAAGTTGAACAAATTCCCACCATACAGTTGTATTTTTTTCTTGAAGACAAAATTTGCTGTCAACCATTTTTAGATTAATATATATCCAAATTATAAATCTATAGACTATAGATTTCTGGTTGGAGTATTATTAAGTCGAAGTTTCAGCATCCCCTTGAGAGCAACGGCATTGTGACGGGTCGCCAACTATGTATTATCTCTTCCTTAGTCTCTCTTGTCTATTGGCTCACCCATCATATATTATATGCACATGACCCATAGTAGGGACATTGAGCGTGTGACTGTGACACAGTGGGAAGAAGCACACTCCACTTCTCTTTTGCAGTTTTCACCCCTTTTCTTCCCTTTCCCACCATTCTAATTCCTACCTAAAATTTGCTGCTAGTTTAATATTTTAGTTCAACTAATTTCATATAAGCATTTCCTGTTAATTACAAGTAAACTACATTTGCTAAAAAAAGGATTACAATAAAATCTCTAGCTCTGGCTTTTTATAGTTTCTGTTGAACCTCAAGATGCATACAGCAGTGCTTCTGTCTCTTTCAACCCCGTTTCTTAAACCACAAAGACTTCTGTCTGGAAATTCTAACCCAACATTGAATCTCACTCCTTTAAAACTTAGTTTTTCTTATGATGGTGTCTCATTTAGAAAATCTTCATTTTGGGGTCATTTTCCATGCCTCAAGACTCAAATTTCTGCTTTATTCCCATGTTCAAATCGTGGGTATCATCATTGTGGTTTCAAGATCAAAGCTGCCTCGGTTCCTGAGAGCACAAGCGAAAATCCAACGAGTAATTTTGTCCATATTGCTCAGCTAGCTGTTATGTTTGGAATTTGGTATCTTTTGAATATCTTCTTCAACATTTTCAACAAACAGGTTCTTAGTTATTTATTTATTTTCTAAATTCTGAATCTGAACCCATGTCAATAATGAAAATCTTGTCAGTAATTCAATAAAGTTTTTGTGCATAGATTCTTAAGGTATATCCATTCCCAGCAACAGTTACTTCATTCCAGTTGGGCTGTGGGACTTTCATGATCATCATAATGTGGGCACTAAATCTCTACCGCAGACCAAAGCTCACTCTTTCACAGGTTTTTATTCTTTTATTCTCTTTTTTTTTTTGGTAATTACTTGAAATTTTATGTTGACATTGATAAATTTAACATTCAGCTTGCAGCAATCATACCGTTGGCTATTGTGCATACGATGGGCAACCTTTTGACTAATATTAGTCTAGGAAAAGTTGCTGTTTCATTCACTCACACTATTAAAGCTGTGGAACCATTCTTCACAGTCTTATTTGCTTCCCTATTTCTTGGTGAGGTAACTTTTCAATAATCTGGCTACAATAACATTACGGTGATTCTAATTTCTTGGTGCCTGCCAGTTCTATACAATAACATGACAAAACATTTTATCAAGAATTACTAAAACTTTTACCAATATTTTTTATTCAAAATTACAATATTCGCGTGGAGAGCTATGAGGTTGGGAGTTCAAACTCTAGGTCGAAGCTTCATAAACAAAAAATAAGCAAAACTACTGAAGGAAAAAATGGGGTAAGGAGAAGTTTAATTTTGGATGGTTTAGTGTTAGATTCTTTCTTAATTTCTATAGCACATAGTGGGCAGGAAGAGACAGAAGAGTTGGGTTTTGCGGTCCTATCGTATGAGAGAAAAAGGAAAACGAAAATAGAGAGTTTTGTGGCCTTTGCTTTGCTGTTGAATTATTCCCTAACATGAGAATAGAAAGAGAGAAACTTATTAGTGGATGTGATTCCATTCTGTCCTAGATATTTTCAGGAAACCTTGCTTCTTTTTTGATTTTGTATTTTATAATATAAATATTATGAATTAAGAGTTATAATCACATGATCTTTCTGTTCAGAAAATGAAAAAATAAAAAAAATAATCACGTGGTCTTTGATCTACATGTGTATAGAGGCCCACTTTGTGGGTGCTTTCCTCCCTTGTACCAATAGTAGGTGGAGTTGCATTGGCATCATTCACTGAGGCCTCTTTCAACTTGTAAGCCAATATAATTATCTCACTGCTCTTTTCTTTTTCTTAATATATATATATATATATATATATAGATTAAGTTAAAGTTAATCTCATTGTTAATATACTAATACTTCTTACTATAATATATAATATGCCAAACTAATCTGTTGCAATTCATGATCAGAACTGGTTTCTACAGTGCTATGGCCTCCAATGTGACCAACCAATCAAGAAATGTACTTAGCAAAAAGTTGATGGCTAACAGAGAGGTAATACCCACAAAACTCTTCAAATTTCTTCATCAATATAATCAACTAATAAATAAATCAATTTTCCTCATCAATTTGTTATAAATTAATAATGACAGGGAGCTCTGGATAACATCAATCTCTTCTCAGTAATAACCATAATTTCTTTTATCCTGTTGGTTCCCACTGCTATATCCATGGAAGGCATCAAATTTACTCCATCATACTTACAGTCTGCCGTTAGTAATAAGTAGTCCGATAATTTCTATTTCCAAATAATCATAGTTTAAGTAAACTAACAAGATTGTTTCTTTAATTTCTCCTAATTAATTTTGCAGGCAAATTCAGGTTTGAATGTGAGAGAGTTATTCAAAAGAGCTCTTTTAAGTGGCTTCTGTTTCCACTCTTATCAACAAGTGAGGTTTCCATTTTCTTAATTATTTCAATATTTCCACTCTAATTATCTATTCCTTTATTTATTTATATACATATATGAATATGTAGGTGTCTTATATGATACTAGAGATGGTAAATCCAGTAACTCATGCAGTGGGAAACTGTGTGAAGAGGGTGGTTGTGATAGTCTCTTCAGTATTATTCTTCCAGACCCCAATATCAGCTATGAACTCCATGGGTAATTTTCTTATATTTTAGTAATTAAGTAAAATATTTACATAAAAGAGAATGAGAATTAATGAGAATGAAGAATGGCTTTGAATTTAATTACAGGGACTGCATTGGCTCTTGCTGGAGTGTTCATATATTCAAGAGTAAAGAGGATAAAGCCAATGCCAAAGGATTCATGAATATCATAACCAAAAATCTGCCTTTTGTTCTTCCCCAAATTTACTTTGGAATACAAGGACATAAAAATGATTATATTATTTTTCAAAGTTGGGAGGGTCAATAATCATTATAAGGTTTTTTTTTTTGTTTCAAACAAACTATAATTTGGATTCGCACATGATAGGCCTTCTAGGGAGTAATGTTCTCACCTTTTAAGGGAGTAAAACCCTCACTTCCAAATTTTAAAGTGTTATATATTCAGTACTCAAACTCTCGAAATCTCTGGTTAAGGTGTAAATAGACCCTTACCATCTAATATCACCTCCTCTTGAATATTATAAGTTTTTTTTTTTAAAGAATTCTCACAAGGTTAATAGTTTATGATGGAATGACTTTTTTTTTTTATCTATACATATATATAAATTTATTAGATTAATTTAATTATAACAATCATGTATTTAAAATAATAATTAGCTTAATACATAATAATGTATAATTAAATTGATTTATAAATTTATTTATGAATTTGACTAAAAGAAAGTACAATTTTTTTATTATTAAAATAAATATTGAATTATAAAAGATAAATAAAAATATTAAAATTTGTTTTATGTTTGTTTCTTGTATTTTTTATATTAAATATGGAGATTAATTTTTTCCTTTTTTTAAAAGAATATTGACGTTGTTACAAAAATAAACTAAAGAAAGTACGTAATGAAAATAAATTAGAGAGTCAAAATGAGAGAATATAGAAAGTAGTATATTCACTTATAATTTGTATATTCTTTTGGCCTTTATTTATAGGCTTATAATGAAGTATCCATACGATATGAGTTACGATTTTAATCGAGAAAATAAATCACATTTAAACAATGCAATTAAGCTAGAAGATAAAGAAATGAGAGATTATAGAATTCAATGGGAGTTATGGACATCAATAATAATAACAACAACAATACTCTCTTTTAGATGTACATTAACAAGAACATGTCTCATTAAAATTTAATTACGAAAAAACTTCATGTGGGAGAAAAATCTAATGAAGGAAAAATAATATATTTCTTGTATAATACGCATATGAAACTGCTTCATTAAAAATCTTACTGAAAAAATCAAGTGGGACAAAATTTTAGTCAAGAAAAAAAGTACATCGCATATTTTCTCCTCATAAAAATATCACTTTAAGTCTTTAAGTTGACGCATTCCAATGTTCTGTACTAATCTTTCAAATATTGCAGTAGGCAAAATTTTTATGAATAAATCTATCAAATTATCACTTGATCGTATTTGTTGAACATTTATTTGTCCACTTTTATCGAGATCATGTGTGAATTAGAATTTAGGAGAAATATATTTTGTCCAGTCTCCTTCAATATAGTATTTTTTTAGTTGTGCTATACATGCTGCATTATCTTCATATAATATCGTAAGTGTTCCTTTGTTTATAAATAAATCACATAGTTCTTGAATGTGTTGAGTCATTTGTATCAACTATACATAGTCCCGACTTACTTTGTGAATTGCAATTATTTTAGTATGATTTAAAGATATAACAGTCAACAATTATTTTATTGATCACCATGAAATAGTAATTTCACCACACATAAAAATATAATCTATTTGAAATCAAGCTTTTTGTGGATCAAATAAAAATTCTGCATCAACCCTACCAATTAGTTTTGATGTCAATTTATTTGAATAAAACAATCTCATGTCAATTATTTCTTGGAACAAAAAATATGTTTAACTTCATTTCAATGATTTTATATAAACTTACTAAAAATGTTATATAAGGTCGTGAAATATTAGTAAGATATAATAATGCATCAATATCACTCAGATATGATACTTCTGAACCAAAATTTTCTCAACATCATCTCGAGGTCAAAAATGATCCTTTTTACCATATTTTCAAGAATACTTCATATATGTATTTTATCCACATAAAATCTTTTAAAAGCTTTTTCTGTATAAGCATTAAGATTTCATAAGCTAAATACTCAATTTGTAGATTAAGACAATTTTATTTTTGAGAAATTTTTCATTTCAAATTCATACTTTAAATAATTAACTATCATGACAAGATTTTCTAGAGCTCCAATAATATCTAAATAATGTATGATTATTTTTATATATTTCTTTCAACAAATATTTATTTAGACTATTGTACTTCATTCGTCTAGTTTGTTTTAGGTCATATAATAATCTTTATAACTTGATAAAATAAACCTTCTTGAATTTCGAATTTTGTAATCTATGCATCTTATATCCTTCAAGAATTTTCATGTATATAGCGCTATCAAAATCACCTATAAATTTGCTATAGTATGCATATCAAGTATTTCATGTATTGAAAGACTTATAAGGTATTGAAAAATTGTTGCATTCACTACAAGAAAATATGTTTGCTCATGATCAATAATAGACCTTTGTGAGAATTCTTTTGCTATAAGTCTCACTTTATATCTTACAATTTCATTATTTTTTTTGTTTCATTTTACATAAATATCCATTTGTATTTCACGAGTTCACACTTTAGATGTTTAGACTATTGACCCAAAAACTTCACATTTAAGTGAATCTAATTCAATATTATTGCGTCTTTTTATGTTGGCCAATCACATATATTTTAACATTATTCAATTATTTTTGGCTCTAAGTCCTAATTTTCTTCTATTATATCAATTGCTATACTATCAGTAAAGATGTTATCGACGACTATTTTCTCTTGATTCTATCTTTTTTCAGTATTGACATAACTTATTGAGATCTTTTCATTATTATTATTTCAGGTTCCTAAATCTCTTTTGGAAATTTATTCTTTGTCATGTCAATAAATTCTTCGAGATTTTTTGTCTCTTTACTAGGGTCATTTCATTGATTATCTCATTTTTTTCTAGAAATTTTATCTTTGGAACTGATTGATCTACCACGCTTCAAACATGCTTTAAACTCATTAACTATAGCAAGTTGTCCTATAAGGATATCAGTTCAAGTTGGAGCATCTCCAACTAGTATATGTCCACTTGCTTTATTTCTCCCCCTATTGTTGGGAACTGTCTTATCAATGACAATCTATATATCTTATTGTGAACACATCACTAGTCAACTCAATATATATACTTTATACTAGATGAGATTTAATATAATAATCAATGGCATCACCATGTACATATATTCTCAACCTTCTCTGAGGTCTTATTATTACTATATTGTGGTAGAACAATAAAAAATATAAATAACACATCCAAAAATGGAAAATATGTGGATCTGACCATAAGCTAATTAGAATGAGAAGAGCTTATTATAAATATTTTGACTTAATGCGTACTAGTATTGTTGCATTACAAAATAGCATGTCTCCAAAGCCGAGATGAGGGGTTTTGTTCTCATAAATAATTGTCTAACTATTTACTAGCGTTGAATGATTCTGTAAGATCATTTTGTATATCAATAGGTTTGCAACGGTTATCCCAACTAATATTCTACACATTATCAAGACATATATATGTGATCACATAATCTAGAAACTGTGCATATAATTTAGTTATTTGAGCAAGTAATTTTACAAACTTCAAGTTGCAAATTGATAATAAGTACATATATGACCATTGTATAGATGCATATATCAGTACCATAAAATATTTATATAGTGGATAAATGAGCCCACATATATCATTTTATATTCTTTACAGAAATGCAAGTGACTTATCCAACTTTTGCTAATAAATTGTGAATAACCAATTTTTCTTGAGAACAAATAGTACATGAGAATTCATTGATTGAAGGATTTTTTGGTTCTTTAACATATGTCTGTTTGCAATTTCAATTATTTTAAGCATCATTGTTAATCTGGGATGATCCAACTGGTCATGCCAAATAATAAAAAATATTTTGATATATGAACTTCTAGTCCATTTTTGTATGAACTTCTAGTTTATTTTTGTATGTACTTTGATTGCACTAATTATTAACATAAACATTATACAAATAATATTAAAATTTAATAAATTAAAATGTAATAAATGAAAATATTGCACTTAATAAATAAAATTATTGACATAAACTTTCTTTCATAGTTTGGATGCTTCATTTTATTGGGCATTTTCATGAATCGATTTTCTCATTATCTTGTTTGAAAAATCCGCAATATCTAAATGCGTCTTGTCCAATTGGATAAAGAACAACTCATCATCTTGGTATGCCAAATTTATTTATGTATTTTTTTTACCAAATTTGCTTTGACATACTTTTTTTTCTCCTTTAGAGAGATTTGATATAAATCAACTAAATATTTGTATGTGACTAATGCCCTTTTATACTCCACATTTTTATATGTTATTGCATTCACTTTAGAGAGTGCAACATAATCAGTTGAAAGAAATTCATGATTATTCTTAAAAATTTTATTATCAACTTGTAATAAGATAAAAGATCAACTTGTAATACTTTTTAAAGCCTCATTTACTGTATAGCTACTACAAGAGCATATTCAAGACATAAAGTGTAGAGAAAGTTTTATCAATAATATTTTCTTTACATAATTTCAATTGAAAACTTATTTTAAACATTGTGGAGTTATACTCACTGTTATAATCTTATAGCCGCAAGTACATCCAATCATTGGAAGGATGTCAATTTTTTTAATTTGGCATACTTTTCCTTCAAATTGTTCCAAAGAACAATAAAAATTTTCACTAAAATTCATATTTAATCCTTCACAAAATAATGATAAAAAAAAATCAAGGTCTTAGCCTTATAATGATTATATGCTTTATTTCTTTCTTTGATAATATCACCAAAATCATTCGTATCTAGGTGAGTTTTAACATTCAATATTCATGACAAATATATTTTTACACTAATGACAAAAAATATTAATCAAATTAGAAAATAAAAATATGTACATATAATTAATATTATTGATTAGTATACTATGATTATGTTTATATCAAATATGTAGATAGATAATCCATATAAATAAACCAATTATAATACAAATACAATTAACATATTATCACTAAACGAATAATTTATAATATTAAAAAAATATTTATGTATAAATAAACATTATAAGTGATAACATGCATGTATATAAATTATAAATAATCAAATAATGAAATAAGCAAATATATATATGAGATAATAATAAAATACTCTCATATTAAAATAAGCAACTATATATTTAAAATACTACAATTGTCACATATATAATATGCATATATTGTAATATCAATTAATAAATCACTTAATAAAAATATTTTAATTTCCATTAATTATTATAAATAACAAGTGTTTTTTTTTACGTATAAAAAAAAACCAAATGAAATGAGATCTTAGAATCATATATAGAGTTAGTGGTGAAGAAATCTCACATGTTTAAATTTAAACAAACTCTTAATTTATTTGATGAAGACTTGACAATATTCTATGGTCTAGCTAACACCCTTCACGAACAAAACAAGGACACGGGTTTGCATTAAGGTTTCAAATATGTATTGACGATTCAGTAAAAAAAAAAAAATGTATCAACGAGAGCACTAATATAAACCAAAGCCCAAACCAACGCAATTATTTTGTCAGCTCAAACAAACCTTATATAAGATGAATTTCGGCTACTGGTGTCTCTCGAATGGTTTTTTGTTTTTTCATATAAAAAAAAATTCAAATGGATAAGCAGTATAAACATTGATATACTGCATAATATAGAAATCGAAGAAGTTGAAGATAAACAAAAAATTAAATCTACCTTATTAGAATTACTTTAAAAATTATTGTTAGAACTCGTGCTAATAACGTACTATAAAAATAGACTAAAGAAAGTATATAATGATAATAGATTAAAAAGTAGAAATGAAAGAATGGAGAGAAAGTAATATATATATTCACTTGTGATTTGTACATTTTTTTTCTAGTCTCTATTTTTAAGCTTATGATGAAGTGTTTATAAAACATGAGTTATAATCATAATTGAGAAAATAAATCATAATTAAGTTATGCAGATAAAGAAATGAGAGATTATAGAATTCAATGGGAGTTATAGACATTAATAATAATAATAATAATAATAATAATAATAATAATAATAATAATAACAAATGTATGTTTGTTGCTGTTGAAACTTTATGGACATTCACAATGGGCTTTCTGTACCGTTGACTTATGTTACCTTTATGTATAAACATAGACCAATGTCTTTTTCAATTTGCATATAAGCAGAACTAACTATATGATAAGCCATTTATATATCTTTTATTCAATTAAAAAGCCACTTGCTTCAGCTAGTTAGTATTCCATTAATAGTGCTGCTTAATTGAAAAATCCATTTATAATTCTCTCTTTATTAGAGATTTCAAATTCATACATTGGGTATGAATAAAAGTTTAAAGAAGCATTTTACTTTTTAATGAACCTATCTAATACGAATCCAAATTGTTATATAGTTGAAAAAAAAAACCCTTAAAATAAAAGAAAATTAGAAGCACAAGGAACATTACAAAATTAATTCCATCCATAGAGAGAGTAGAAAAAGTTAACAAAGCTTGTATTGTATAGAAACTCAAAGCATACATAATTAAGAACAAACATAGAAATTTTAAGACTCTTCTGAAATTGAAGTATAAAATTAATAAGACCAACTACTTATATATATATTGTCTAAGAAATTGCATGGACATGCACATAGCTAGGGCTTTCTATATATATATATTGTATATGAAATTGCATGGACATGCACATAGCTAGGGTTTTCTCAACTATTATATATTAAAGATTCGTTGGTTGATCATCTCTACCAAATCCATCTCCTTCTTTGCTTGACTCGCACTATCATACTCCATCATATTCATCTCATCATCAACCAAACACCCAAACCCATAATTCTCATTCAACATTTGATCATAATTCTTGGAGTCTCCCACTGCTGCTGCTGAGTTGCTCTCCTTTTTCTTGGTCGCTGTCGTATTGATATTCTTGAAGTTTGAAGATGATGGTGAAGAAGAAGAAGTTAGATTCTTGATGTAGATTTGCAAGAGGGTAGTCCTTGAATTAGAGTCCTTGGATTTTCGCCTGGAAAATTGCCTTCTCTTGGTTGCATTCCAATGATTCTTGATAGTATTCTCAGTTCTTCCCGGTAATCTCTTGGCTATTTCAGCCCATCTGTTTCCTATTTCTCTGTGTGCTTCTATCAGTATTTCATCTTCTTCTTCACTCCATGCATCTTTCTGCAACATATATAATTCCCACTATTATCTATCAAAATATGAATATATTAATGTAGAATTCGCAGTGGCCGAATCAGTACTTTAACTCAGGATGCAACCCTAAGTCAGAGGGTGCAAAATTTTATATATCAAATTTTCAATATCTTTCAAGTATAAATATTAAAAATAGTATAAATTTATATATTATTACATATATTTAGAACAATTGTCCACACTCAAATATGAATGTGGCTTCACTATCTGTGTGTGAATTAAATTAGTGAATATTCTTAACATGTAAGATTTGCAATATATATAGTTCAAAAGTATTAAAGATTTGAAGTTAAATAATTCAAATAATTTGAACATATATATATACATTCTAGAAGAAAATAAAAAAATTTCCTGAGGGCAAACATGGTATTTTATATTAATTATTCCAACAAATTCTGTTTCAGATAATATTTAGTCCAATGTAGCACTTGTCACTATGCATGTCAATGTGTTGTCTGGTTCGTAAAGGCAAATAATTTACAAGGCAAGTGTTTATATATTTTGCTAAAACAGTACTCAACTGAATCACATAATAACAAAACAAATCCAATGCAAGAATCTCCATTCGTTTAACACCACGTGTTGTTTCATAAAATTTGGCAAAAAAACATTTGTTTGCCCTTTTTTTTTTGTATGATGACAACATAGATTTAAATTAGTTTTATATTCATATAATACTAAGAAATTACTTATTGTGCCAGAATACTATGTCCTAGTAGGATAACGGAGCTCTACTCCTTTTCAACAGTCTCAAGTTTGAGACTCTATAACAATAAAAAAAAATTACTTAATGTAAAAATTCAAATTTGTGGCTAATAAAATATTTTTTTATTTTGAAAATGGTACAATTGAAATCTTGATAATGAGATTTTCATTAGAGATAGTGAATAGGGTTATGAGAAAGATATTGCTCTTTTTTATATATAGTTAATTAAAAATATTGATATATGTTAATTTAATAAAATATTCCATTTTAAAGTAAAATGTTGAAGAGAGCTTAGATTTTGCATATAAATATGACATATGCATATGGACAAATGAATCTAAATATATGAATGTAAAACACATGCATATACATAGTTTATAGTGCTATATATATTCATCATCATATATAAATAATTAATGAGGTAATATTTGTATATCAAAAATTTAAAAAAATAAAATTAATAGAGGAATTAGAAGGGGAAATTAATTTAAGATAATTAAAAAAAAATCAAACCCTGATGTCTGGCCTCAAATGGTTGTGCCATCTCTCTCTACACTGTTTTCCTATTCTTCCTTGAAACATCTTAGCAATTTGAGACCATTTCTTTATTCCATGCTCTTTCACCAACTGCACTAACATTCTGTACAAAGAAGAAGAAATTTTATTATTTAATTTTAATTTGGTAACACAAATTAAATTAAACCCTAATGATGAAAAGGGAATACATAAATAGAAAAATAAATAAATAAACAAGTACCTGTCTTCTTGAGGAGTCCATTGGCCTTTGATAATATGAGATTTCTTATGAACTTTACCATTTCTTTTAATCTGAAAACTTGTATCCTTCCTTTGATCAACTTTCTTCTTGTCTCCATTATAATAATCTGCAGTTATGCATGAGGACACCTCATCAGCAGCTGGTCCCTTGACATCTTTCATCAAATCATTTTCTTCAAAATTCAGAGACTGGTAATTAATCTGGTTTTGATTATAATCAAATTCAAATGGGTTGGTTTCAATCTGCTGAGGATAATAATAATCCTCAAGAAAGGGCTTATGATCATCTTCATCATGTGGCAACAAATTAGCTGATGAAGACGATGATAAAGCAGCAAGATTTCCGAAGGAAAGAGCATCAAGAGGATCGATGCATGTGGGTGAAGAGCCAAAAGATGGATTCTTTGAGTAGCCATCAATGGTGAAAAGATCAAGATTTTGCTGAGAATTGAAAACAGAAGAAGATGACCCATTAAAGGGTAAGTGATCAGCTGAAGAGTGGTGCTGATAATAATTAGGTGATTCTTGTTTCAATGGGAATTCAAAGAGAAGGGTTGAAAGATAAGGGAATTCATCTCTAAGCTGGTTGTCAAGCTCCATGCAGAAGAGAGAGACACACACAGATAGAGAGAAAAAAAAAAAGAAAGAGAGAAAGAAGGAATTAAGAGCAAGAAAGGAAGGGTGGTTTAATGATATTACTTAACAATATTATTGTACTTCTTTTCTTTTTTTTCCTGTGGGTGAAATAGGCAAAAGTAGTAATCCACATTTGGCAAAATATTAGCCCTTTGATGATATTACAAGCAAGGGTCAAGATTGCTTGTTGTTAGTGACGGTTAAGCTTCCATTTTTTTTTTTTGTATTACTATGAGTAAAAAAATAAAAAAAAATAAAATTTAAAAAAAAAAGAGAGATTAAGTGCGAAGATTGAAAAAGAAATGGAAAAATGAAAAGAAAGAACAAGGAGGACCTTATAATAATCATTAGCTAAGGTCGTTATCTGGAATCGCATTTTAGGAAAATTATCAGTCATGTATGGACACGTGGCAATCATGTACAACCCTAAGCGCTATTTTTGCTTAAATCATAGCCGTTGGATTGCAACCACAAGCATGATCAAATGGTGAGAATATTTTCAAAATAAAATAGGCAGGGTCAAAATTGGGAATGGTATTAATTAATTCAATAGACTGGTAATGGTAAGTGAATATGCACTTACCAATTAATTCATTTGGAACCAATCTTGGGGTGAAATTTTGGTAATTTTGTGTTATTAGCTCTTTGCTTTTAATATTTTGTTTTCTTAGTACGGAGAGTCAAAGTCATGATTGGAAATTTGGTCAAATTTTAGATATTGAGTTCATATTTGCAAAAAAAAAATGTTTCGCACCTTATATGCCCAAATTTAATTTTTATATATTTATGAGATTTCGAAATTCTGAAATGTGAACACAATGAAATGGTAAGGGACAATTCATTTTTAAAAAGAGTTTTGAATTTCGAGTCTCAATACGGAATATCTTTAAAATTTTAGAAAAATATTTACTTTTTAATAGATATATCCGGTACAAATTTAAATTATTTTATAGTCAGAAAAAATTACATGCATCCTAATATTTTTCGAATTATACAAATTTATCATTCTATTTTAAAAAGTGAGACATGTAAAATATGGAAATTGAAACCATACATTTTGTCGTTACCTAAAGGAGGTTGGGAAAATCTACGTACCAAAGCCATTTGGCAAATTGGTAAAATGCAAAATTAACCTTTTCTGTAACTGAATCATCAATGCTTTCCTATGTATAACTCACACATTTAATTGCTAATTAATTACTCCCAAATTTTTGTTTAATTTTTTAAAAACATACAGTTACCCATTTTCATGGTTTATTTATTTATTTCAGGATACTCTATTGTCCGATAACTCACACACAAATATAAACACATAATAACATAAATGAGAGTTCTTTATAAACAATTAAGATTTGTTTTTAATGTATTTACTTATTATAGAGGATATATACTAATTAAATTTATTTTGAATTTTTTTAAAAAGTCAAACAATATCTCATTTATTTGCCTAACTATTACTACTTCTATTAGGAAAAGATATGTTTATTTTTCACTTTTGACGTACGAAATTATAGATCACTTGTTATTTTTGAAATGTAATTATTTTATTAAATTACCAATATACTCTTATTAAATATATCTAAATATCTATTTATATTTTTTCAGCTCTTACTTTAAATAACTCTTAAAATTGATTAGCATTTACATGAGTATTACTTTGAATTTTGTATTTAAAAAAATCAAACTGTTATTTTCAAGAAAATAATAAAGGGAGAGCATTTTTGAAAAATAACAATTAAAAATCATTAATTTAAAAAAATTAATTAATTTTCTTAATATGTGTGAAAATAGAAGTAGGACTTTATTTTCCGAACGGAGGGAGTACAATTTAATTATAATAAGCAAAGAATTAATTAGCATCACAACCACTTGACTCTTAATTTGAAATACATTTTTCACTAGTAATTTAAAATTTGACTTGTATTACTTAATTTTGCATTACATATTGGCTTAATTTTTCAAGGAGATATAATTCAAAACTAAAAATTTTGAATTCCAGTGCTAGGACTACATATGCATAACGAAAATTTACTGTAGTCATTTAATTAATTACAAAATAAAAAATTTGTGTTTCTTTTATTTTCCAAAAAAAAAAATCTTTTATTAAACGTCGTTAGCTCAAAAAAATATTAAAATTTCTTTTTGTTGAATAAGGTTTTAATGAATAAAATTAAAAGTTAGAGAGCCCAATAGAAAAAAAAAATTGAATTTACAGGATTTATTAGAATAAAAATTCAGTGAGAAAAGCTCAGCAAACAATAGATTCAAAGCAGAAAAAATTGCCGTTTTACGTTCAATCTGAAATAAGACTCACTACAACATGCCAATATATTGGCAGAAAATTTGTCTAAATCTGTCCTAATGAAACCTTTACTTTCTACTCTCTCCATTCCATTATATATGTCATATAATAAAACAAAATTTATTTCATTCCAATTCACATTTTAAATCATTAATCAAAAATAAATTATGTTTTTCTAATTTTATCAATATCTTAATTTTTGTTATAAATATTTTTTATTAATAAAAATCTTTTCTATTAATTATTTTTAGTCTTTAAAAAAATAATATAATAATTATATATATTAAATAATGCTCTTTATTTATTTAAAAAAATGTTCCGGATCTTAAATAATAAATAGGACGGAACTGAAAGGAGTACAGGAAAGAGAAGCAGGAGAATGAATGATTTGACTTGTGTTCGTTCAAATGATTGAGATTCGACATATAATATTGCTTTTTCGGTTTTCCATGAAAAACCAAGCACTGAAAATCCCGACAAAAACTACTAATAAAATGGATGAAATACGAAAAACCTTTTTAACCTATATTTATTACAAAATAAATTTTATAAAACTTACTGCTATACCAATTAAATATCGTAAAATTAACAAATTTATATATAAATTTGTCCATAAATATTAACATATTGCATCTTTAAAAATAAAGAGAAGTGCTAGATGTAATAATAATAAATATATTAATTTTTAAATTAAATTTTTAAAAAATATTGTAAATAAATTTTCATAAAAATTCATTTATACCAAAAAGTCAGACTTCTAGCAGTTATCCTCAAGAATATATCTGATAAGGCATGTTGGGCGCAAAGCAAGGAAGGTTTATGCTTCCAGAAACTTCAGTAGGAGCCTTTTTTTTTTTTTTTTTCTTTTCCAAAACTGGACTCAATAAACATTAACCACCATAATCTTGCCATCGACGGAATTCTACAGGCAAATCCATCATAATATCCATTATCTTACATTTAATAGTACTCGTCTTACATACAAATTTGACTCTTTTTTTTTTTCCCTTGACAAAGACCATAAATGGAATCAGTGAAAAGAAGAAAGCCCTGGCTTAAGTGTCTTTGCTCCCTTCCCACTAAGAGGGTCAACAAAAATCAACTACCCACCTTCTTCACTGCCCTACTTCCGACTACATCAAAAAAGAAAATCCGCAAAATACACAACAAAGATAGAAAAAGATGGCAACTAAGATAAGCCAAACCATCATTTAAGTTATGATCAATGCCGCCGGGAGTCCTCAACTTCTGCTCCTTGAAACATTCATTTGTCATCTGGCGGTATCATGCCATCATCATCAGTTGGAATCAGGCCTTCCTCTTCTTCTTCCCCCAAATGAGAAGGTGGACCATCATTATATTCCTTATCCTCACGTCCATTTCCAGGTGATCCTCTACCCTGCAGAGTGCCATTGTATGATGAAGACCGGCCATGCTCAATCATTGCCTTGTGAAAACTGCTGCTGCCACCTCCACCATAAGGGGATCCAGACCTATCAGTTTGGGTATGAAGCCGAGGGGATGCCCGGCCTCTTTCCATCATTGCATGGTGAAAACTGCGCATTGGAGACCGTTCATGTGTAGGTGCCTTGTGAAAACTGACGCCTCCTCCACAAGGGGATCTTGATCTCTCACGCTGATTTTGAGGTACTGAGGATGCCTGACTTCTTTGCATCATAGCCTGGTGAAAACTGCGCACTGGAGACCGGTCTCGTGCAGGTGGGGTCCTGTCAAACCTATCAGGACTTCGACTGCGACTGTGGTCACGGTTCAAATTTTTACTTCGGTCACCCCAACCAGACCCCTTATCAGGGCTGCGACTGGGACTTCGGCCTCTATCATAACCACCATTATACCCACGGTCATACCTGTCCACAAACAGCAGCAAGCCCAGAGTTATTACTTTAAGAGCAGTATTAATATGTAAGCTGACAATAACAACAAAGATTTACATGTTCCCCCTTTAATCCTAGTCAAAATAACAACAATAGCACAGAATCCTGAGATAAACTTCAAGAGAAACGCATGGAAATAATTCTGATAATTGAAAGGAAAAAAAAAAAAGAAAGAAAAAAGCCAGCCACAGATGAAAAGAGCCCAAGAAGAAAATTGAGAAGGCAATAAGGATAGATTAGATATGAAAAAAAAAAATCATTTTCATCATAATTAGGCGTACTGAAATAATATGCCAGAACAGAGGAGGAAAATTCAAATTGTATCACTAAACATAGCACAAGTACCTGTCTCGTGACTCATAGTCATAACCACGGCCTCCAACTTTTTCTCCTCTGCCAGAAGACGAACTAGACATCCCAAAACTACCTCTTCCACCATAGCCAAAATCACTTCGACCACCATGGCCTCCATCATGCCCAGCAGGACCAGAGCCCCAGCGTCTAGACCTGCCCATCCCACCACCACGTGCTGCCATATCACGAACTTCTGATGGAACTCGCTGGTTTGCACCTTCCAAAACTTTGATGAGATCAGAAGCATGCTTAGCATCCTGGTCCACAAAGAATGTGTAAGCGACTCCAGTGGCACCTGCCCTGCCAGTCCTCCCAATCCTATGAACATAGTCTTCCACTCCAGTAGGGAAATCATAATTGATAACCACCCTGTAATAAATTAGACATTGATTATTTCCAAAATTCCTTTTCCTTTCCCCACAGCAAACATAACAATATAGAAAATGAGGCAACTAGCACTGGAGGGGCAATATAAAAGAGAACTACAAATGTACATCAGATAAATAGCAATGGAATCGAAGATGCATGTTTCTCATCATTTCTTCATCCTTTCCCAGTAAGGAACAGTACATAGCATCATCATTCTACCAAGAAAAAGATCCACATGCTTCTTGAAAATCTTTAAAATAAACATTTGATAGAATAATTATCGAGAGCTTGCAGTAACACCCAAAAGCAGAGTATACATGATACCAAATTTGAGTCCATATCCTTGGCCGTGAAGCCAGTGGCAGACCTATAAGTTCAATGTAGAGGGGGGCAAGTTTATATATTTTCATTCTAAAATCATACTATATAAGAGAAATATTACTTGTTCCAACTCTTTTTGTCCCAACTCATCCCAACTTGCATTAAAATATTTTTACTTTGATACAAGTTGAACAACAAATTAGGTGGATAGATAAAGTACAAGTATTTATTGGAACAAGTAGCATTTCTCATTATATAATAAATTTATTATGCCTAAACATAAGGAAAAAAATAACAAATTAAAAGAGTTATTGAGTTAAAAATACAAAATAAACATATCTAATTTTTTATCTTTAATGGTAGAACAATGGAATCTTGGATTAAAAGAGAAGGGGCTAAAAAAAGATTATAAAAAAACAGAACTACTATAACATTTTTATTTGAGATAGGGGTGCTGTGGCCCCTAGCGGCCCCCACGTAGGACCACCAATGCGTGAAGCCAGACTAACAATTGTATGGCCACAATAAAGTAGTACCGACAGATTCATGAGCCTAACCTAGCTCTCTAGCCAATATTTAGGGAAAAAGGACTATCACATGGGGACCAACCTGATGTCTTTGATGTCCAATCCTCGAGCAGCAACATCAGTGGCTACTAGCACTGGGGATCTCCCTGTTCGGAACTGACTCAGAACATAGTCCCTCTCACCTTGAGATTTATCTCCATGAATGGCTGCAGCTCCAAATTGGCGGGTAAGATTGCGAGCAAGTTGATCACACATTTTTTTGGTTGAACAAAAAATAATAATCTTTGATCCAGGCTCTTGAGACTTTAAAATCTGCTCCAACCTTCTGTGCTTCTCCATGGGTGCCAATACTTCAACATACTGCAAGATAGATGCAAAATATTCAGCAATTCGATTGTTCAAGGACCATTTCAGGTGTCAAGTTACCCAAAATAAAAGGAGAAATATGGATCAATCAAACATAAAATAGTTTTACTTCAAAGCAACAAAAGTACAAATTTGCATTGTACAATCAAAAATGGCAATAGCATAGTTCGGACCTGTGTGATTGACTTGTTAGCCACAAGCTCATCAACATTGCCAATGTTGACTTGAACAGGATTGACCAGTAAATCTGCTGCAATTTTCCGAACTTCTCTTGGCCAAGTTGCTGTGTACATGAGGGTCTGGCGGCGAGCAGGCACCTCCTTTACAATCTTTCGTATCTGCGGTTCAAAACCCATGTCCAACATGCGATCAGCTTCATCCAATACAAGGTATGAAACTTGGTTGAGGCTAACTCTCCTCATCTCAAGAATGTCATTCAAGCGGCCAGGAGTGGCAACCACAATATCTGCTCCTCTGTCTAGTTCTTTCAACTGGGGACCCTTAGGTGCTCCTCCATACAAACACTTGAACAAAAAAAATGTGACATGCCAAATGTCAATAACATTATGGAAAAAAAAAATCAGGAAACATCTAACAGGATAAAATCATGGCTTTATCAGTCATATCCCAACTATGAAAAAGTTACCAAATACATGGATGGGTGCCTAAATTCCTACACAATGAATTTTTCCCAACATCTTAAGTAATTGCTTCTGGGTTTTATCCTTTTTCTCAGAAGAAGAAAGTCGACATATAGATAAGAATTACATAAGCATGAAGCCATAATAACTTGCATCAATTGCACTTTAAGAAAATAAACCATGTTAAAAAAACTGTCCAAGAAAATATTAATCCATTGTAATGGAATGTGATTGTATACGTATTGCACAAATGCAATGACTTGAAACAATGAGAACCAATGACAGATCTTTGTCACCCAAATTTATCAAGAAATCAAACTTTTACCCTAAAATATAAAACATGAGAGCCTTGAGGCTTAAAGCATACCGTGCAAGAAATTCTTGATGACTTCCCAAACTTCACAGCTTCATCCTGAATCTGGGTTGCCAATTCTCTTGTTGGTGACAAAACCAATACAGTTGGACCCAGCTGAGGATTATTACGGCAGCGCTTGAGATGAATAAACCCAGGAATTAAGTAACCCAATGTCTTACCCGAGCCTGTCTTAGCAATGGCTACTATATCTCTGCTCTGCAAAGCAATTGGCCATGATTGTGCCTGAATTGGTGTCGGAGCAGAGAACCCTGCGTTGTATACCTGGAAAAAGCAAAAATCCAGCAACTCCCATAAGCCAAGGTACTGGCTTCAAGATTTGTGGTTGAAATTTTTTTGGGCTTTTAGAGGAGTGGCTAATGGCAGAAGAAGCATCATCCCCCACATGCAGATGGCAAATGCTTGCTGACGCAAGCTGGAGCAGGAGGAGGCCTCTTCTTCCTTACGGACCGAGTGGCAGAGCAAATCATCACCAACGCCAGTCCCAGCCACGAACTTGGGTAATTCGGAAAGCCCTTCCAGAACAAAAAATGGTTGACCGTAAGGGCGCTCCAAAACATATGCAAGGCCCAGAGAGAGGGCAACACAGCGTACGACATTAGCTCCTCCCAGGAGCAAATATCGCACCTGCGACAAAAAAGTACAGATGGGAAAAGTATTAACGAATCTGAAAATCAACATGGGACCTCCAGCAATGACATAAATTTTGCACAAAGAACACTTTCATAATTCTGCACACTTACAAGACATCTGGCCTGCAACAATTACAAACAGAACTAAATAACAAAGAGAAGCAGAAGTCAATACCTCACTAAGAATCTCAGATGGAAAGTCAGAGGCATCAAATGATGTAAGAGGTGGGGGCACTTCAGCTCCCTAGCATCAAGGTATAAAAAAATATCAGTGTATGTCTAACAGTTGAACAAGTCAACAAAAAGACTAAGTGAGAACCAAGACAAAAGTGCCAAAGGTGATGAATAAAAATATGAATGTAGATCTCCAACAGTCAAACACTTCCAAGGATAACTAGTTAGAAATTGTAAGATAACTAACAGTTTCTGCTCCGCATAGACAAAATCTTATGACCCCATCAAACAAAATCAAATTGAATGAGAGCTGAAAACAAGGGATTTTGGAGTAAGGATGAGAGATAGAAAGATCTGGCTAATATTGGACTGCTCGGTTTCATAGTAATATCATTACATAAAATACCAGAGCAATTGCGCACTACAGCAACCAAAACAATCCATAAAACTAGCACAACTTTCAGCTTCTACAGGCTTCACTGTTCAATATATTAGCACAAGGAAAACATCAAATGAGAAGAGGATACAAGGCAAGCAAAGTTGCAACATTCAAAGTACACACTTGGCTTGGTACCCTTAAATTTTACCACAGTGAAGATAGTTGGCAGGACTGATTTTCTAGATTCCCTCAATCGCAAATAAACTTCTAGATTCCCTCAATCGCAAATAAACTACTTCCATTTGGTTGGATTACCTATCCTTGTTCCCTTATTGTGAAATCATTACTTTTCAAAATGAAATTGGCAAGGGTAATTCATTCCTCATAGATGTACAAGCAGAATTGATACTTGTAGGCAACAAATGAAATTGGTGACTGGTACAAAAGTAAAAGTTATACAAACAGTCTGTTGAACTCACAGTAACTGAAATTTCATGACGACGACGATAAGCCTCTGCAGACATATTGCTTCCACTGGTAGATGATCCATGTCCTCTAGCAGCAGATCCACCAGTACCACTAGCTGTTCCATCTGGCAGATTTTGAGGCTGTGGAGCTCCAACTCTTGCACTCTGATGGAAAATTAAGATTATCATGTCATTCAATAAAGTATACACACCATTACTTAACATATGCTTTTAGAACTCTCTAAATTTCCAGAATTGAAGGTAAATAGTTATCATATCATTCAACATAGTATACACACACCATTACTTAACATATGCTTTTAGAACTCTCCAACTTTCCAGACTTGAAGGTAAATGATGCTTGAACATATCACTGATCAACATAAATACATAAACACTTGAACTCAAGACTTGATTGTGTTATGCAGGTCGTCAAGTTTTTGAAGTCCATACAATAATCTAACCAACTTTCAGTTTTTAATGTAAGGAAAACCCTTAACAATATGTACTAAATCCCATCCACAATATTTGCGCCACAAAAAATTGAGCGAAAAAACAGGAGGCGCAACACAAAGAATGTTTTATGCTGGTTTTCAAGCTTTTGGAATCCATTCAATTTTCTAACAAACTGTCAGTTCTTGATGTATGAACAAAAACCATTAAGAATATGTACTAAATCCCTTCCACAATACTTGTGCCAGAGAAGATTTGGTGCAAAAACAGGACGAACAACATTCAAAAGATCTTTTGAGTTATAATTCAGATGGACTAGATGTTATAAATAGATAATTAGCTTTCATCTGGACTAATCACTGGAGGTTATCATAATATCACACCACTACCCTAGGTCAAGTAAAATGTCCAATTTGAAAATGATATAAGAAACATACCTGACTAGCCTTTGTTGCAGCGTCAGGTTTTGATCCACCATTGTTTCCTCTTCCATACCTATCATCTTCTTTAACAGGACTATAGGAACAGTGAGAAGATTGTTGAACTTGAACCGAAGAACTAATGGACACTGAAGAAGACTTTGACGGGAAAGTTGAGGCACTAGGCCTCTCATACTGAGTGACATTAGTCTCAGGATTCCAAAAATAAAGGTATCCAGTTTTACCATCAACTAGGCCTCTCCATGGCTTGGGCAGAGTAGGATCCTCTGGCGCATATCGTGGGCCAGTAGAAGCAGTTGCTGTAGCAGCCATTGCGAGGGAACCCACCAAGACAAAGCTACAAACAGAAAATGATTAGAAATCAAGGAGGGAATCCGCAAATAAAAATCTGAAGCAAGACTAAAACGAGTATACCAAATTAGTATATCGTCATATACAATAAATACAGTTGAAACAGTTCTTTAAACTTCATTTTGTCATCAACCGGAAGCAGCTTAAGATAGAACACTTTAAAGAGAAGTTCACTTAGCAAGAAAATAAGGTAAAATAATTAAAGCAGTTCATGTAACAAAAACAAACAACAGTAACAAGCGAAATCCAAACAGATTCATCAGTAAAATATATGAAAAGGACCATCATGCACTAATTGAAATTCTTAAAATCAGTATAAAGGAACACCATCGAACAACAAATTAAAAAAAAGGCCAGAAAGCCAACAATTAAGTTTCCAAACAAACAAAAGAGGAGACAAAATTCAAATTAAGAAAAAATAAGCAACAAATCACGCCAAATTTTGAATTAAATACAAACGAAAATTGAATCTACTATGCTACCTTCATAAACTAGCAATATAACAATCGAGAAAAGCATCCGAATTAAAAGTAGATTCAGATCTGAAAAATATCGGCTAGAGATTATTTATTCGATTATGAGGAAGAAAGAGGAATTGAGAGATCGTACCAGACGATATCGTATTGAAGGAAGGATGTGAGGAGGAAAAATCGGAGAGAGAAATGCTCTGATCCTTTAAAAGAAAAAGAAGCGCACCAAACAACCCCCTCTCTCTCTCTCTCTCGTACTGTGATTCTCTAACCCTCCGCAGAGAAAGGCTTTCTTCGTTCTGGAGGGTAGAGAAACGTAGAGAGAAAAATGGGCAGGGAAATGCAACCCCTATGAAAATGGGTATTTATTTATGCAACAAAATTGTGCAATCTAACTCATAATAATACAGCTTATAAAATATTATTTCTAATAATATAAAAGTATATATGGATCTAAATTTATTAAACCATGATGTGTACTTTTTACAACAGTAAAAAATTTATACATATAAATATCACTGTTTATATTAGATTTTTGTAAGTCTATTGGATTGTTATAACGATTAAAATCCAAGATCCATAAAAATTTCAAACTCATATCCATAAGGGTTAGATATTTGGATCAAAAGCATTCAGAATGAAATCCCTAGAGAGATAAGGAGCACTAATTGATGAGGAGTATCATACTAGAGTGAAAATCGGAGGATTAACGGCTAAAATACTAGCATTTAGAGAAAGTAGAGATTATGGGCAATAGTTATTTTGACCTTAAGACTATATAAAGCAAGAGCATCCATAGAACATAATACACAACCAATCAATCAACAAATACTTAGTAGATAGCATCTCAGTATTAATTTCTTTTTTCAATTATAGTTCTGTTCATTTCAATTCCTATTAACTTCATTGTAGTTCATCAATTTTAGTTTCATCAACGAAATCATTTTTCTTCAAGCATTGAACAACCTCTATTCAATGTTTATTTTCCTTTAAGTCTCATATGCTCACTAGCTTAATTTTCATTACCGTCGATTTACTTTCACATATTGTCAATTCCATTAGCAACTAGATTTAAGTGTATTATAAAAAAAAAACTTAGGATTATGTAATTATTTGATTAGAAGTCAAAGGAAAACACTTTAATTTTCTGACACACTCACTAATTTTCATTTTGCAGCAGAAATTGCTAACATCTTTTTTGGCATACTTGATGGGGTATCTATTGAGATTTGCTATTAACATTCTTTTTTGGCATGCTTGGTGAGACCTGTTTGGTTGCTACTACATGCCTATTGAAAACTAGAAGTAAGAAAGCTATGAAGTCTCAAGCTCAGGATCTATTGCTCCAACAGGAGAACAGGAAAGAAGAGTTCTGCTCATTATGGAACAAATCGAGAATCTCATAATTTCTCAGCATGTTAAAGAGGAGAAAAGAAATAAGGTTCCATCTAGACAAGGTAATAGTCCAACTACTAATAATTCTAACTTGTTTGATGTGCTCGGGTATATGATGGAGGAAATTGTTCAAAGTTTGAAGCTAGGATAGCCGAACATTTGAAGTAGATGACTAAACAAAAAACGAACCAACTAGAGTCATTGTTGATGAATTGACTCAACAGTACGCCTCTCCGGAGAAATTAGCAACTAGAATCATGGGAGAACCAAAACAATAAGGGGTTGCACCCAAGCAAGACCTTATACCTAAGCAACCATTTGATGAACTCAAGGGCAGCACTCCGGGATCAATCATGAAGCAGGTGACTTTCACCACTCACAATTTCAAATTGAGGCAAGGTACACTCCTCACCTTAGAGAAGAAAGGACTCTAAGCTATGGGGCCGGAGGACGCACCAATACTAGAACCACTGCCCAAAGGTTCTTTACTCACACTAATCATGGCAATCAACCTAAAATCTAAAAAAGAACCACTAACATTTATTGGAGGCTCGGGGGACAGCTTATATATGCTCTATGAATCAGGTATGAATAGGGAACAACAACCATTTTTACCTTTTATATAGGTACACGGACCAGCATTAATACCTGCATCAACAATAGTGAACATAGAGGCAGTTAAAGTTCAAGACCTATATAGGTTTGGCCTCATGCAAATGGGCTGCCTTTCTACAAGCCTTATCTAGATATGATTGATCGAGAGAATCCCTACCCAAGGGGATATAAAATACCAGAGTTCACATTTTTCTCTAGAGAAGGTGGGCAATCAATACTAGAACACAAAGCGAGGTTCACTGTTCAATGTAGGGAGTTAGCCAATTATGAGAATTTCTTATGCTACATGCTCAAGTTGTTTCCTAACTCTTTAACTGGCCCGACTTTTACTTGCTATGCTACTCTCTTTAGAAATTTTATACTAACATAATAGGAAATGGAAAGATAATTTCATACCCAATTCTATAGAGCAAAGCCGAAGGTCTATATAGCTGAACTCTCTAAAGTGACACAGAAGAGCAGAGAAACTATCGATCTCTTCATTACAAGATTCAAGAAGATGAAGAATATATGCAAAATCCATTTACCTAAGACGGAATATGCCAAAATGGCTCAGATAGATCTTGATATAGAGCTGAGAAAGAAGTTCCAGGAGATGGAGTTTAAAGATTTCTACAAGATGGCTGCCAAATTCTCTGAGTATGAGAAACTCCTTAGGGAGGAAAACCACATAAGGAAAGCTACTATGGGCATATACTATTAGGAGGTAATATCGGAAGTTGTTATTACTAACCTAATCAATACTGGTTCCTATGTGTGTCCTATGCTAGTGAAAAAGACTTCAGACTTGTGAAAGAAGAATCGGGCCTTAAACAACCAGCCCTAGTATAAATTTGAAGTTTCTAAGACTGAGGAGATATTTGATTTCTTAGTCAAAGAGAAATTCATCATCTTTCCTTCAAAATACCAAGTGCTATCTAAAAAGGAACTAAAAGGAAAGAAATATTGTAAGTATCACGACTCTTAGAATCATAACACTAACTCTTGTTGGGGTTTTAGAAATGTGATATAAGACGTGATCAATAAAGGAATACTCAAGTTCCCTTAAAAGAAGGAAGCTATAGTAATTGATAAAGACTCGTTCCCACCTATGGCTTCAGTAAATATAGCAACATTTGATCTTAGGTCCTTTCTTGATGTTAAGAAAAGAAAGGAAAATGAAACCATCTAATCCCAAGTTTTGAAAGATTTGGATACCTAAAGAACTTCTCATGTAGGAGATGAAAGGATCCAAATGCACAGAAAAAAAAAAGGCTTATTCAAGGCCGACCTTTGAGAGATATAAGCTGGGGAGCAAATACTCTTCAAGGCACAAAAGGAGGAATCAAGCCTACCTGAGGCCTATTTCTAGAAAAAATGTTTTGGGGAGCAGTTACTCACTAGGGAAATAGAGTTATTCTAATTCCAAGTTCCAAAAGGCGAAAAATACCTAGAAAGCTCTAAATCTCTAAGAGATATTCAACATTTAAAGAAAGAGAATTACCAGAAAAAGGTTTGTTGTGCTACCCTCAGTACCAGTAATTCAACTATGGCATAGAGTCCAATACTGAAAGTTTCCTAAAACACTAACAAAAACTCAAAAGAAAAAGTTGTAGAGACAGAGAGCAGCCGAGAAAAGGGAGAAAGTTGCCACTATTGAGGTGAAATAAGATAACCCTGCTGAGAAAAAGAACAAGGAAGATGTAGAAGTACTAAAAGTAGAGATTAAGAGAACTAAGTTTGGGAGGAAGTCCACAGAAGATACGAAATCAATAGAGAGCTCAAATGAACTAGAGCCTGAGTTGAAAACCATCTTGGTAGGTAATATTCCTATAACCCTTCATTGCAATGTTACTTCACTAACTCTTTTAGATGTGTTCAAATCAAAAGGAGATGAGAGCATCAAAAAGGAAGGAGTAAGAAGCCATAACTCACTAAAGGAAAAGGAAGGAGATACAAAGGTCACTATCTAGACTAATCACAGTGGCAATCCTAAAAAGGTGATCCTAGAGAAATCCTCTATGGAAATGACCAAACATATCAGACCACTGTATATGAGAGCTCATCGCAATAGTAGGCCAATCTCTAGAGTATTAATGGACAATGGGTCAACTATTAACGTAATGCCACTAAGGACTCTAAGAGCTAAGCAAGACTGTACATGATCTTATTGATACTGAAATGGCAGTTTCAATGTTCATTGGTGAGGTAACTAAAACACTTTGTGTTTTACCTATAAATATCACTATTGGTAGTAAGGCTTCTCTTTCTACTTTCTTTATAGTAGATTCTTCTTCTAATTATAATGTTTTGTTAGGGAAGGATTAGATTCATACCAATTGATGTGTATCATCTTCTCTTCACAAATTTTTGATGTTTTGGATAGGAGATGACGTGGAAATTATGTGGCAAACAGACAACCATTCATTACTTTATCAAGCTCTATTAAAGCCATATATTATGATGACTAGTGTGGCCCAATCAAGTTTAAAGGTAAGAAGAAGAATGGCTCATCAGGAACTATATACATGGAAGGAGGAGTTAAAACTAATAGATTCCTAGAAACATCGTCGTGCCTTTCAGGCCGATTGGAGATCAATGATTAAGTACAATTCAGAAGAGTTGGTAGCAGTTGAAGTCGCTATGTTCAAAATGCAAATGTAGTAATTGGTGAACAAAATAGACAATAATCAATTCTATGAGGTTGACGGAGCTGAGGTGATCTTTGAAAAAGAACCAAAAGACAAACAAAAGGAGATTCAGATTCATGAACTTGATCCAGCTCTTCCAAAATTTAAGAATAATGGACCATAAGTCCATAACCCATTGGAAGAAGTAAATCTCGGCACTGGGCAAGAGTTAAGAATCACTTACATAAGCGCTTTGTTGTCTCTAAGTTTGAAAAAGGAGATTATCAAAATTTTGTAAGAATACAGAGTTTGCTTTGCCTAGAGTTATGAAGAGATGTCAAGACTTAGCATAAATCTTGTTGAGCATAGGCTTCCCATAAAGCCAGAATTCTGCCCTTACCAGCAGCCTGTAAGGAGAATATCTAAAGAGGTGGAACTGAAGGTAAAGGAAGAAATTGAGAAACAATTAAAGGCTAAGTTCATAAGACCAACAAGGTATGTACTGTGGCTCGCTAATGTAGTACCTCTTATTAAAAAGAATGGAAAGTTATGTGTTTGTGTGGATTTCAAAGACTTGAATGTGGCTAATCTTGAGGATATATATGTGTTTCCTATTGTAGACATGCTAATTGACTATATGGTAAGGAACGAGTTGTTATCCTTCATAGATGGCTTCTCTAGATATAATCAAATTGTGATAGTAGAGGAAGACATTTCTAGGACCACTTTCAGATGTCCTAGTTCTATTAGGACTTTTGAATGGCTGGTCATGTCTTTTGGCCTGAAGAATGCTGGTGCCACATACCAAAGGGACATGAATGCAATTTTCCATGATATGTTGGGAAGCCATATGAAGATTTACATCGATGATATAGTGGTGAAGTCAAAGTTGGCCCATGAACATGTTGAACATTTAAGGAAGAGCTTATATAGAATAAGGTAGTATCAGTTGAAGCTAATATCCTAAAATGTGCATTTGGAGTACGGGCAAGAAAATTTTTGGGATTTATTGTACACTAGAGAGTGGTTGAAGTTGACCAGAAAAAGTCCAAGGACATAATAAGAAAGAGCTTCAAAGGTTCTCAGGCTAGGTAAATTACTTGAGAATGTTTATCTCTAACTTGGCAAGGAAAACTAAAGAGTTTTCATATCTTATTAAATTAAAGGGTGAGGAAGAATTTAAATGGGAAGGCCAACACCAAGCCGTCTTTAACAGAATAAAGGAGTATCTCTCTAATCCCCTAGTTCTCATGCCACTCATACCTGGCCATCCACTCAAGTTATATTTATCAGCTGCTTATGAGTCCATAGGGTGTTTATTGACTTAAAACAATAATAAGGGGAAAAAACATGTTATTTACTATTTGAACAGAGTACTAAATTCACTAGAGACTAGGTACTCTCCAATTGAAAAGTTATGTTTGGCTCTATATTTTGCTTGCACCAAGTTGAGGCATTACCTTATCAAATCAAATGTGTATATAGTCTCATAGACCGACTTAATGAAGTACATGCTAAATAAGTCATTAATCATAAAAAGGACTAATAAGTGGTCCCTAGCCCTATCAAAGTTTTCACTAACCTATTTTCCTAAAAAATCTGTGAAAGGGCAAGCTCTAACAGATCATCCATCCCTATAAGTTCAAACAATTAAGGAAGCATCACTAGAGATCTTTTTAATAGAAACCCATCTCTGGGTATTGAAATTTGATGGTTTCAGTATGGATGTATCGACTAGATCAAGGGTAGTAATCACATCTCCCAATAAAGCTAAGACCACTTTATCTTTTAACCTAGCTTTTGAGTGTACGAACAATTAATTGAAGTATGAGGCCATAATCATTAGGCTAAAAATTTTGGTAAAGCTTGGGACAGAAAATGTGAAAGTAATTGGTGATTCTCAAACGGTCCTCAAACAGATAATGTAGGGGTATAAATGCAACAGTTTTATGTTAATGCCTTATTTTGCTATTGCTATCCAGTTAGTTGATTCTTTTTATAATATTGAATTTGAACATGTGTCTAGGGACTTGAACTGGGAAGCTGATGAATTGGCTCAAATTGCTTCAAGTATAAAGACGGGAAAAGAGCTAAAACACAAGTTCATTATCATAGAGAAAAGATGAATAGCAAAAAGAGGAATCAACTTGGAAGTACTTAGTACTGACATAAATATTACTAGTGACTGGAGAGCAGAGATGAAGAAGTACCAAGAGAATCCTGGCAAGAAGATTCCCTATAGAACTAAATTGCAGGTGCAAAATTTTGTTGTAGTAGAAAATGACCTGTATAGGAAAGGGTTTGATGGCTTATTGCTAAGGTGCTTATCATTCCCAGATGCCATGAAAATTATGAAACAAGTGCATGAAGGAGTCTGTAGGGCTTACCAAATAGGAGTTAAAATGAGATGGTTGATTAAGAGACACGGATATTATTGGCCGACTAGCCTAAAACACTACATTACTAAGGGTTGCTAGCAATGTCAAAAGTATGGAAGTATCTGGAGGATTCCAGTAGTAGAACTCCATTCAGTTGTGAAATCATGGCTATTTCAAGAGTGGGTCATGGATTTGATAGGCAAAATTCACTCAGCATCATCTAAAGGCTATAGTTTCATCCTATTGGTTGCAAACTACTTCATTAAATGGATGGAAGCGGTCCCACTAAAGAAAATAGAACTGAAGGATGTCATTCAATTCATCAAAGAGCATATCATTCACAAGTTTTAGCATTCCTTAGACAATTACTACTAACCAAAGGACTATGTTCATTGGTGGGGAGATGAAAGACTTTGCAAAAGATTATGGCATCAAGCTTATCAATTCAATTCCATTCTATGCTTAAGCAAATGGACAAGCGGAGGCTTTTAACAAAGTGCTTATTGGAATTTTGGAGAAGATGTTTAAAGATAATCCTAGAGATTGGCATAAAATTCTATTTGAAACTCTGTTGGCATACAAAACTTCTAAGAGGAGTTCAATTAGGATAAGTCCATTTTCACTAACATACGCTTATGATGCAGTGATTCCTATGGAGGTGCTTATCCCATCTTTAAGGGTAGTTAGACAGAATGATTTGATGCTAAATGAATATACCAATGCCATGATGATGGAATTAGAGCTTGCTGATGAAGGAAGACTACAGGTATACAACAACATGCAACTGGAAAAGAAAAGGATTGCTATAGCTTACAACTAAAGAGTTAAGAGGAAAAAGTTTGAAGTTGGAGATCTCGTATGGACAGTGATTTTACCCGTTGGTGCTAAAGACAGAGAGTTTGGCAAATGGTTGAAGGGTTTTGATCATGTATCACATACATATAACGCAGCGGAAAATTAAAATTTTCAAAACCCGAATCAAAGGATTTTCATGTGCCAATTAAAACTAATTTAACCAAAGAAAATTCAAAATTTATACCTTTATAATTTCTTGATTTTTCTTCAACTTCTCACCTT
>CATIWF010102007.1:0-27749 GCA_949630135.1 Balakata baccata | reverse complement strand
TTTTTCTCTCAAAGGAGCACACAACATTACTAGCATTTTGTGGTGTGATCAAGCCATCTCCCTAGTGGTTTTATTCTTTCTTCTTCGCGTGGATATTGTTGGAGACAATCCTAGATTGGATTGTTGTGGTTTGCTACAACCTAACAAGGTGAGAAGTTGAAGAAAAATCAAGAAATTATAAAGGTATAAATTCTGAATTTTCTTTGATTAAATTAGTTTTAATTGACACATGAAAATCCTTTGATTTGGGTTTTGAAAATTTTTATTTTCCGCTGCGTTATATGTATGTGATACATGATCAAAACCCTTCAGTATCTCACTATGTCTAACAAGGTTTGACTACTCCTTTTAGCCACATCTTTATGTTATGGCATATAAGATATAGTTCATTCAGATAAAATCTTATTATCTCTTATATGACATTGAAATATTTAGCTTAAGTATTATTTCACTTGGATCTAATTTAAGTGTCTTAATACTTTTACTAAATTGTTCCTCTACTTTGTTTTTGAATTCTTTGAACATTTCAAAGATTTTAATTTGTATCTCATTATATACAAATACCCAAATTATGAGTGATCATAATTAAGGTAATAAAGTAGACAAAACCATTTATGGCTTGTATAGACATTGGTCCACATACATCTATATGTACATGGTCCATCAGTCTTTTTGCATGTTCATCCTTTTTCACTAAAAAATGATTTTGTTAACTTGCTTAACAAATGAGATTCACATGTATCGCATGATTCACAATCAAATAACCTCAAGTTAACATAACTCATCATGTGATTCTCTTTCATATGCCCGAATTGATAATGCTATAATTTATGGTTTTAGGTCATCACCTCTTTAAATTTAATATTGAGGATATAGTCAAGTATTTCAAAATTATAAACTCTACTACACAATATTTTAGTTTCATAGTGAGCAATTCGATCAACATCAGCGCCAATTATTCAATTTAAGTCAATACACATAAGCACTAGTTAAGTTCAGAGACTAGTTTCGTACTACTAAAACTACATTTGTTTCAAAATTGAAAATTTATATAATTTAAATATAATTTTTTTTAAATTTGATATAATTATAAAATTTAGCAAAATTCAATATTTTTTTAATATATAATTTTTCCATTTTTTTATTAGACTGTATTATATTTATAGACTTTCATATTATTTGCACCATTTATCATCTCAGTTTTCCCTTCCAACGCAACATAGGAGCTACCTTCTAGTAAATTATAAAAACAATAACATTGTCATATTAAAGCACATTTTATTATATTTTATGCAATTTGATAATACTAATATATTTATATTTTATGTGTTTCTTAAAAGCAAATAAGAGTCACGACAAAAGCCAAAAAATAGAAGGATGTTCACCCCCATTATGTAGGTCGAAAGGGCTATGCAAGTAAAAGGCCATAATGGCTCATTGAAAATCCTATTGCTTCTTTCTCCTCTATGGCAACAATGCACTCTGATGTCACCTCATCATATGATCGGAGTCTTGATTGTGTACGAGCTAAAATAAAAAAAATAGATCAAGGAAATTATGTGATTCTAGTCAAAGATATGAGACAGGTGGCACAAAAAATGATATGTATAAATTGTCAAGCAAATCTAAATAGAAAACACTTTCATTTAGTTGTGATTAGTTGTTGATCCTTTTCTATTTTTAATAGGAGTCATTACGGGAGGAGGTAAATTAGAAAATAAGGGTACCATAGGGGCAAGATTATATATTGACTCATGCACTTAGCAAACCCGAGCATTCTGGCTCTAGTCATGGTGTTGGTAGTGGGGCCACTACATCCAATTTTTTTGGTAAATAAAGTAGGAGAAAAAACTCTACCTCAATCTCAAAAGAACAAATGATTGAATTGAGAGAGGAAGTGGCTTCTCAAGTAAGTCAGAATTTATGGGCTGAATTTGCTCAGCAGATGGCTGAATTTAAGGTCATAATAATAATGTAGTTGAAGAGTTTTGAGCATGTATCAAATACATGTTATGCAGCAGAAAATAAAATTTTTCAAAACCCGAATCAAAGGATTCTACTTATGCCAATTAAAACTAATTTAACAAAGCAAATTTTAGAAATTATACCTTTATAATTTCTTGATTTTCTTCAATTTCTCACCTTGTTGGATTGTAGCAAACCGCAACAATTCAATCTAGGATTGTCTCTAACAATATCCACACGAAGAAAAAAGAATGAAACCATTAGGGAGATAACTTGATCACACCTTAAAGTACTAGCAATGATGTGTGTTCCTTTAAGAGAAAAATTAACTCTTTAATTTTCCCAAAAATTTTTCTTCTCCAAAAAAAAAATTTCTTGTCTATTTTCTATCTTTTGGGATCTTTTAGATCCAAAAAATATATGTTTCATGGAACAAAAATTAAGAGAGGGGAAAATGGAAGTTATATGGCTCCATTTAGGCCACTTAATGGCCATTACGAGCTACTGCGCGCTAGCGCATACAGTAGCCCGCTTGGGCCTGCCAACCTTCTTTGAAATTCCATTTTAATGCGTCATGGTGGAATAATATGAACATAAATTGCACATACAAAATTCTTAAATGAGAAATATTTAGCTCTTGACTATAAACCAATTGTAACGAGGAGAAATTATGATATGATATTAACCTAATGCGTATTAGTGCCACTGTATACAAAATAGCATGTCCCCAAGCCGTGACGGAAAGTTTTGTTCTCATAAGTAATGATTTTGCTATTAATTGGAGGCATTTAATAAATAATTCTACAAAATCATTTTGTGTATGAACATATGCAACATACCTTTCAACTGTTTTTCCAATTTATATATAATAATTAATAAAAGCTTAAAATGTAAATTCAATCAAGACGCATAGACTTGATTGAATAATCTAGAAATTGTCCACGTAATTCAATTATTTGAACAAATAATATTGCAAACACCAGGATGCAATAAGCACACATGTAACCATTATATAGATATATCTATCATTACCGTATAATATTTAAATAGTCCATATGGTAGATTAATAGACCCACATATATCACCTTGAATTCTTTCTAGAAATGTAAGGGATTTTAATCCGACTTTTGCTAATAAAGGTTGAATTATTAATTTGCCTTAATAACAAGCAACACATGAAAATTCATTAAATTAAATAATCTTTTGATTCTTTAAAGGATGTCCATTTGAATTCTCAATTATTTTACGCATCATAGCTGATTCGTGATGATTCAACCAATCATATCAAACAGTAAAAATATTTCTATCAATGAACTTATGGTTCATTATTACATGTACTTCGATTGCACTAATTCCGGTGTACTACAAACTAGAAGATGAAGCGAGTAACATTTTCAAAATTCGTTTTTTATTTGAAACTATTGATGTAATATAAAAATATTTTATATCATTGTGATTACAAGTCTCAATATGGTATTCGTTTTGATGTATATCTTTAAAACTTAACAGATTTCTCTTTGATTTAGTGGATAATAAAGTATTATCAATCACGAATTTTGTTCTATTACTTAAGAAAATATGAGCTCTTACAGAATCTTCTATCAAGTTTGTAGAACCTGATATTGTATAAACATTTGCTTCCATAATTGTCAATTTAGAAAAATATTTACTATTTCTCAATATAGTATATGTAATCGTACTATTTGCTAAGCATATTTCTTTTTTATTGTTCTTGAAATTTCTCGATGAGTGAGGAAAATTCATATTTTTTAAAAAATAAATTGCAATAAGTAATTATAAAAAATATATTATTTGATAGCAAAATCAAATAGATAACAACCATTTAAAAAAACATAGTTAACTAAATCAAAAAATTACACTCAAACAAATATAAATAAAATACTTGACATAAATTTATTTTATAATATAATTAAGCATTTTTATGAATCAATCTTCTTATTATTTTGTTTGAAAAAGTCTGCAACATCTAAGTGTGTCATATCCAATTGGTCAAAGAAAAAATCATCTTGCTAGACAAAGTTTGCTTTTGTATTTATACCAAGTTTGCTTCAAAATGCTTCCTATTCTCCTTTAAAGAGGCTTGATATAAATTAACTAAATACTTAGGCATACGACAGGTACGAGACCAGTGACCTTTCATTTCTCATCTAAAATATGAGTTTTTCATTTTTTAATATGAAGAATTTCCCTTTTTTCTTTTCTCATCACTTTGCATATTTTTATAGTAATGACCACCATTACCTCGCCCTTGTCTATAGTCACAACTACGACTACGATCGCAACTATTAGATGTTGTTGCATTCACTTCAGGGAGAGCAACTGAACTAGTTTGATGAGATTTATGATTTTTCATCAAAAGTTCATTATTTAGTTTAGCCACAAAAAGACAAGAGTTCAACTCAAAACATTTTTTAAAACCTCGTTCAAGGTATTGCTGCTATAAGAGCATATTCGAGGCATGAAATGTAGATAAAATTTTCTCTAACATATTATCATTAATAATATTTTCTCCGTATAATTTTAATTGAAAACTTATTTTCAACATTGCGGAATTATACTCACTAATTTATAATATTGTAGCTGTAAGTGCATCTAGTTATATTGAGCCTTTGGATGAATGACAGTTTTTTGGTGGTCATATATTTTCTTCAAATTGTTCCAAAGACCAAGAGGGTCTTTCACTGTTAAATATTCATATTTTAATCCTTCATGAAAATGATGACGAAGAAAAATCATGGTCTTAGCCTTATCTTGATTAAATGAATTATTTCCTTCTTTTATAGTATCACCAAGACAATTTGCATTAAAATAAATTTTTGCATCCAATATCCACATAGTTTTTTCCACTAATGTCAAAAGTCATAAATTCAAATTTTGCAAAATTTGCTATCAATACTATCACAAGAAAATATTTATGAAATTAGAAAAACAATAATATATAGTTATATTATTAATTCGTATGCTATGATTATATATATATATATTGGACTATGTAATTAATGTCAATATAATAAATCAATCATAATATGAATATAAATAATATATGAACAATTTATAATATTAAATAATATTCACATTTATTTATAAACACACATATTTAATAAGTATTTATAAGTAATAATATGCTTATAAGTTATAAATAATCATAATTGTATATTATAACATATGCGCATGACAATGAACTTCTTTTAGGATACATACCCAAAATCTGTAAATGACCATACAATACACACTGTATCATATATACTGAAACCACGACAAGTTGGTATTTTTGCTGCTCTAGTTTCTCGACCTATTGGTACACAATTTAGCATAACTGACAGTAATATTTGTAGTCAAATTTTTTCATATTTTAAGTTGGAAAAAATATTGCAAAATCACATTTGTTAATAGAAACAATCCAAACCACTATATGGAACTTCAAATTATCTTATATCAAGGCGGATAGCTTATACAAAATTGCCAACTTATCTTATAAATCATAAACTTTTAAACATCAAATTATCTTATAAAGAAGATTATCTTATAAATTTCCAATTTGTACAATTGAAGTAAGCAACAGAAATATGAAGCAATTTCAGTTTTCCAATCTGAATAATCCCTTAAACATCAAATAAATAAAAGAAAATCACACAAACTTTTGCCCCATATGCTTCAAATCTAAAATGAATAATTAGTTGTGTCTCTGCAATTTATAACTTGAAGTTTTAACACAAATGAAATAATTGAACTAATATACAAAAGAATAACAATACATAAAAATCAATAAAAAAAAAATCACCATTTTCAATTGGAGTAGATGAGAAGTACGAAGATGTTGGAAAAATTGTGATTATGAGCCATTTTGAGAGAATAATTCGGGTGAATCCCATAACTCGGTTTTGAAATAAAGATCCAAATATATATTTCTTGACACGAGGACTATGAATTAATATATTCATATGCTCAAAATGGAGAATGTGTGAATAAAAATTGAAACTCAAAGTAAGTTCCTTACTAAAGAAAAAAAATGAAAGTAGGAGTTTTGTCCTAGATCACTAATATGTGAAGTTGGACATGTGTTTATATATTAAGATACATTCTTACATGGATAAGAAAGTAGCATGGAAGACTCTCTTTCGCGTGCTTAGGCGCAAGATGGTACAAATTCATGGTCTGAGACAGTTCAATGCATATGTGCGTGACCTGCGCATACGAATATCAACTTAAAATCTCTTGGTCCAGACCAAACCCAGTTTTTACATTTTTTTTCTGGAAATTGAAGCAATATTCCCGTGTTGATCCACACATGCCAGCCCACTAACGTGCCCTTGTCGTTGTACTGCAGTGTACTCCCGTGTGAATCTATATGGCCGTGTGGATTGTATTCCAGATTAATCTTTTGAACTTCTTGTCTTTTGAAATTTCATTTTCTAATGTTACAAAGATTAATTTCATTATTGTTTGAGAGTTATAAAGATATTATTGACAGTGTTTAAAAAAATTAATCACAATTAATCATATATCTCCTCCATCTAGTATAAATATGAGTTTTTGACTTGTGTTGTAAAGAGATTTTGGAGAGTTGAGTTTAATTTTTGTTGGCAGAGTCTATTTCTTCCCTTTTCTTTTTCTTCTCAAGTGATAAAAAATGTGACAAATACTCAGTTCGTTGTAAGTAGGTATTGTATATTTAACAATTACTTGAAATCTGTTATATCCTAGGAGACAAACATCAGTTATCCCAAACACTGGTGGTAGGAGGCGAATTTGTCTTAAGCAAACTGTGTGGAACACATGTCTCATATTGTTTTTTATTTCTCTTGTTTTTTAAATATTGAATTAACAATTTTTCCTATTGTTTTTCTCCTAACAGAAGGAAACCTACCTTATTACCTTATATAGAGAAATCGTGTTCATAATATGTTATAAAATTTGATAAAATAAACTATGTATGAAGAAGAGAGTAAGAAAGTACGAATAAAAATTGAGAGAATATTTTTTCTTGTATTTTTTTCATTTTTCAAGCCTCTATTTATAGACTTACAAGTAGGCATTCAAGAGTCATGAGTTGCAAATTTAATTGTGTAAATAAATTACAATAAAAGTTGACAATTAATTTACAATGGAGATTATACAATTAAAAAATTATGAATATCCAAAATTCAAACTTTAAAATAATATTTCATATTAATTGTTATACTATTTGCTTTTCCTCTCTTTTTATGAGTATACACTTACCTCTGGGCTTTTGTAAATTAGTTTAATAAAAATTTAAATTCATAAAATGTGAATTTTCGGCTAATAATCATTGCAAAATATTAATATGTCAAAGTAAATAAGATAAATAAATATATATTTTTTCTTGATTTCATCAAAATTCAATACATTAATCAAGGGAATAAGGTCCAACATGGAGGAGATGTCTGCAATTAGGGGCGTGCAATACTGATGTAAAATTGAAGACAGTACTAAATATGGTTTATTTTATTCGATTAGTTCAATTTTTAATTTATTTGGTTTGATTCTCTATGAATATTTCGGTTTTGTTTGGTTATTATTGTTGAAAAACTAATAAAATCGAATTGACCAAAATTTTATTTATATATATTATGAATTTTATGATAATTGATTCCATTTTTTAAATAAAAAAATTATAATTTATAGTAATTTTATTTTGATTTATGATAGTTGATAGTTATTTTAGTTTATGTTAACTAATTTTAATTTATTATAATTAATAAAGTTATAATAATTGATTTTAATCAATACAAATTTATAAAGTTATTTTAATTTTCATTTATGATAAAATCATGATAATTAATTTTTATTCATGATATTATGATATTTAATAAAATAATAATTATGTTAATTTCATATTTTATTGTATTTTCTTTTAATTTATAATCTATTAATATAATAAAATCCATGTTGACAAATACTGTAGCAATCCAAACTCAGCATTTTGGAGAGTGCTTGCTGAGGTACATAGATTTAGCCCAAAACGACGCCATTTTAAGGTCCCCATCAAGTGAAACGGTGCATTTAGAGAGACCATGGGCAGCAGCAAAGTGTAAGGGGGACATTTGACACAAAGCCTTGCCTCAAAACGGCGTCATTTTGGAAAAAGTCCTCTCCGATGGTGCGACGTCGTTTCGTCAGTGCTTGGATGTCTTCTCCTTAAAGCAAGTGAATTTCACTTACGGTTCTCCAATTATATAACTCGTAACAACTCGGTACCTAAAAAATTATTTGTAATACAACGGTACCTCAATTATTTAACTCGTAACAACTTGGTACCTGAAAGATTATTTGTAACACAAAAATACCTCAATTTTTATTTTGTAATACAAAAGTAGCTCAACTTTTATTTTGTAACTAAATAGTATTTCCGTATTTGAATGTTAGTCTCCCTAACATAAGTGTGATATAAAATATTCACATCAAATAAATTTTAATAAAAATAAAATTAGATATAATATTCACATCAAATAAATTTTACTGATCGTGTATTACAACTAATTTTGTTTTTATTAAAATTTATTTGGACATTTCATGTTATACATCTGTTAAAGAGACTAAGTGATATTTAAGAGTGCTGTTAAGTGTTCCAAAAGTAAGTTTTGAATTTTTTTAATTTAATTGACTTTTTTTTTAATTTTTATGAATTTTTTTTTTCAAATATACTTCTGGAAAAAATATCTATTTATCTATATTTATCAAAACTAGTTTTCAAAACTTTAAAAAGTTAAAATTACAAAATTTTTTTTCGGAAAAATATTTTTTTCTAAATACAATGTTAAATGAACTCTAATACTTAAAGATATAAGTACTATTTAGTTATAAAATAAAAGTTGAGATACTTTTGTGTTACAAATAGTTTTTAAAATACTAAATTATTATAATTTATATAATTGAGGTAGATTAGATACCGAGTTATTACGAGTTAGATAATTGATATATTTTTATGTTACAAATAATTTTTCAGATAAAAAGTTATGAAATGAGTTATATAATTAGAATATGGTAGATGAAATTCACCCCCTGAAAGCAGTGTCTTCCCCATTTCGTCTGACTTAGGTCTCTTGAATTTCTTCTCTTGCGATTTTTCTCTCTTCAAATATTTTGCGATTTCTTCAACTTTTTTTTTTTTATAATTTTGTTGCTTTGTCGATCTTTTTATAGAATTAATTTCCCCTGTTTTGACAGTTTCTTTCTAACTTTTTTACATTTTTCTGCCGAAATGTGTTTTTTTTCAACCCTAGATGTTTTCATTTTTTCCTTGCCCAAGCTTTTTTTCGTGTATTTTGTGGTTTCAATCTTTGATTCTCTATTTATTTGTGCTGTAATGTGGTCTGATCATTGTAATTTTTGTGGGTTTAAGTCCTCCTGAGGAAATAAAGAGGGATAGTTTGCATGTATCAAAGGGAGTTTTTTTTCGTGTGTTTCGCGGTTTCAATCTTTGATTCTCTATTTGTTTGTGCTGCAATGTGGTCTGATCATTGTAATTTTTTAAGGTTTGAGTCCTGGTGTGGAAATAAAGATGGATGACTTGCATGAATAAAAGGGGAAGATTTGTTCTTACATGCGGATTTGGAGTGAAGGAAATCTGAAAAGGAAATGCTGGGAGTGCAAATTGATTTGCTGTTGAGGAAGGTATTCTTTGTTTAAGAAATTTTGTGGTGCACTAATTTAGATAAAGTGTATTTAATTATCCATTTTTAATCTTATGCATTAATTATTCTGATATTAAAAATTGATGATTTATTAGTTATAGGACTATAGTTATAAATTACATTTAATGCACTACATATTTTTTTTTTTGCAATTGAGTGTATCTATTGTAAATTCCTTCTATACTGTATGCAATATAGAATTGTTCCATTGTTTTTTTTTTTTGGGTTTGTTATGCTGTAATGTACTACAAACATTCTTGAGTTTGTTGTGAATAGTAATATTACCGTGTCATTGTGTTAAATTTTTGTCTTTTTTCATGTTCTCTCTATATTTGCTTCTGCCACTTGGTTAGACATGAGATTTGCTGTCATTGTTTGGGTTAATTTGAGAATTGTGCTTCAACTTGCTGAATTGAGAGATTTGCTGTCATTATTTCGATTAATTTGAGAATTGTGCTTCAACTTCCTGGATTGTTTTGGTTGCTCAATCTAACAGTAAATATTAGCCATTGAGATTTAGATTTTTGATGCACATAAACGCATCCATCGGTTTATATCACAGATAAATTTCCAGTAACTTTTTTCTATTATTTCTAACCTTTTAGGAGCCCAATTTCCTAGGCTATTATTGTTTTGATAACTTTGAATTTTCATTTAGTTAAATGAAAGTGAATTCTGCTTAGTAGTTGGATTTGTTCAAATAGATTTTTTTTTAGGAAATTTCGTAGAACACCTTGTTTTAAATTTAATTTACAAAATTATCTTGCTTTTTTCTCTTTTCACATTTACTGAAATTGTTTTGTTTTTATCGAAATCGTATTCGATTTCACTGATAGCAGAATTCGGAAGATGACTATGACAAATTGTGGCAAAGATGTGATCCCAGCCTTATGGATAAAGGAAACAAATCGACAATTCCATTGGAAGACGAAGACAAATCGTGATCAGTGTAGCACGGACGCGGACACAGAAAAACGACATTTTAAAAAAATATAAGATATGGACACCGGAAAAATGTGTAAATATAAAAAATATAGGGATAAATATATAAATAATTAAATTTAAATAATATAATTACAAATTTTTGTTTTTATATAAAATTAATAAAAAATAACATACAATTAAATATATTAAACAATTATTATTTAAAAATAAATTTTTATATAAAATTAATAAAAAATAACATATAATTAAATATATTAAGCAATTATTATTTAAATATAAAAGAGTATAAAATTATTATATAATAATAAAATTAAAAGAGAAACACTAATTTTATTACTATAATTTATAAACCATAACTAAAAATCTAAAATACTTATAATAGAATGTTAAATATATATGTTCCATAACTAAATTACTAAAAATCTTAATAATTCAAATAAGAAAATATATCTTCTACAACACTTTCTCAACATTACAATCCAAGTTTTAAACTTGTTCACTTCTGTCTTCAACAAAAAATACAGATTCCAATTCTTGTTCATCTAAAGTGAGATTAACAACTTCAAGAACATTTACTTCATCTATGCTTCCAAATTCATCTCCATCAACATTCCACATTTATATCTTTTCATTATAGTATTTTGAGGTACTCATTGATAAAAGACGTAGATTATTATGAATATAAACCAAGTATTAAGCACGTTTTGGAGTTAATTTGTTCATTCTAAATTAATGAATAAAAGAATAAGTAATCCAATTCCCTTAAGAGCAAGAGGAGGAACTGGATTGTCCTAGTACTTTGAAAGCTAGCTTTTGAATTAAAGGTGTAGATGAACCTAAACAAGCCTACCACTTTTGAGATTCTGAATCATGCCTATCTGGATCACCAAATGGCCCAGTCTTAAGAGAAAAACTAGCAAACTCATTATTAATATTTTGGTATTTTTATAAAATTTCCTTTTTTTTTGGATTATTAAGGTTTGTAATTTGGACTATTTTTAAGGCTATAAATAGCAGCCCACTTAGTGCATTTTCTTTATTCATTTACTGCTATTCTGCTTCTGTTCTTAGTCTCTCTTACGGTATAGACCCGATTTTAGATTCTTTTTATTTTTATTTCTTGCTTTACATAGTTAAGTGTCTTTTTTCCTTTCGTTCTTTTTATATAAAATTTCAGATATCAGATTCGAATACAAATAAAAAAAAATTGTCACTATAATTTTTAGGCTTTTTTTATTAATATTATTTATTATTTCATTGTGATTTTGTTATATTGCACTTTTTCTCAAACAAAATTGTTTATTTTCTGATGCTTTTAAATTATAGGTGGCGATACGTGTTCTATTTGCACATATTTTAAGAGCTGTTTTGAATCATATAGATATGTTTGTACCAACATTTGAAATAAATTCCAATGATAATATATTCACCTGCAAAGTCTATTACTCATACGAGGAGAATGAGGGTAATAGTTATTTAGCTTTTACATGCTACTTTTTTATTTTATTACTCTGCTTTTTACAGTCATATACAACGTGAGGATAATTAATTAGTAATTTATAAAGTTATATTAATTAATTATAATTTTAATTTATGTATAATTGATAAATTTATGATAATTTATTTTAATTTATGAAAATTAATAAAATTATATAGATGGATTATAGTCTATAAAGTGTATTATATTTTATATAAATTAATTAGTTAATTTATAAAACTGATTAAACTAAATTGAATCAAAATATTTCCATTCAATTAAATCTTGTTCCAATTATTATTTAATCAATTATTTCATATATAAATCAATTCGATTTGATTTATACAAATTTGGTTCCCTGAACCGACTTAATGCATATCCCGATCCACTACAGTAGGGAAGGCATATTCTCATGTCCTTCTTCGTCAGTGTGAATGATACACGTGGCTGAAAGTCATTTATTCGGACAACCTCGTTGAATGAATCTCTAAACCTACAAAATCTCCTAAACGTAGCCGTTTTGTCTTAACAATCAAAAAGAGTTATTATTCAAACGACATGTCGTTCTTTTCGCTTATTCCAGCATCGATATCTATCCAATCCGCGTTCTCAAACTGACCCAAATTCTAGGAAACCTCTCTTACATCTGGGAGAAATAAGAAAGGAAAATCCTCTTTATTTTTATTTATTTATTTTTTTTATGGTGTTTAGGATGGAAATTTGTACAGAACAAAAATTATATTTTTTTATTTTTTATTATATTTTAAATTGAAGTAGTATAAATAAAATAATAAGATAAATAAAAAAAATAATTATTGTGAGAGAAAAAATTATAATATTATATATTTATATTTTTTCACACCAGAATTTTACAATAATTATTAAGGATAAAAAAGTAATTTCAGTAATAATATTTTTTTAATCTAATTTCTTGCATTTTCTTTTATTTTTAGAAACAAATTGAGAACGAAAAATAAAAATTATTTTAACTTTATTTTTTATTTTTTTTTTCTAAATAAAATAAAATAAAAATATTTTACTCTTTTATCTTCCGCTCCATATTTTCTATTTACCTAAATATTTGAGGGTAAAAAATAAAAATTACTTCCCATTTATGAAATTACAATAAAAGCCTGTTCATTTTCCCCCATATTTTCCCCTCCCAAACACTGGCATAATGTACAGGAGTCAGGGTCTGAGTCAACCAGAGTAGCAAGGCGAGTAGCGACAATGTATTTGTTAATGTTGTAGTTAAACAACCGTAAACCCTAACGATTTAAATACTCCCCCACTCTCTAGCTGTCTCTCTCCCTCCCTCCCTTCCTTCCCATGTTCTCTCTCTCTCTAAATCTTAGTAGACGCCATTTCTGCTTCCTTTTGAGCTCGACCTAGGGTTTATATAGCTTTAAGATCAATCTCGATTCCTGAATTTTGAAGTTCCAGTTCAATTTTTAGTTGTTATTTGATTTGTTAATTACAGATATGGATCTCCCCAGTCTCGCTCTTACACTCCAAGCAGCTCTCAGTCCCAATCCTGCTGAACGCAAAGCTGCCGAGCAAAACCTCAATCAGGTTTCCTTATTTTTCGCCTTTAATTGATTATTCTTTAAGCTTGTTATTGTCTTACGTAACAGCTGATGGATTTTAGTTTTTTAATTGGATATGGATGATTTTGTTCACTCGATGAGAATTTTGCTTTGTCGGTGATTTTATTTATAACTATCAATTGTTGCTTGTCTTCCTCAATTTTTTTTTTTCACTTGGCTGGTTTGTTTCATCATTAATTGTGCATGATCAATTTGAGTCTGTTATAGCTGAAATTGCATGTTTTTGTAGTATCAATTCACTCCTCAGCATCTGGTGAGGTTGCTACAGATCATCGTGGATAATAATTGCGACATGGCAGTGCGACAAGTTGCTAGTATTCATTTCAAGAACTTTATTGCAAAGAACTGGGCACCTCATGAGCCTGGTATCCTCGTCATTTCTTTATTATCTTAATTATTTAAGAAGCTACACAAACTCGCACATAAATAATATTCAACTTGATGAAATGCTTAAAACTGATACTTTAGTATTATTGTATTTAATGTAGATGAGCAATCGAAGATATTGCAAAGTGATAAAGACATAGTGAGGGATCATGTCCTTGTGTTTGTTGTGCAGGTTCCTCCTTTATTGAGGTATAATGTTAGATCTTCTACAGTTTCATTAAATTTGGTTGGTTTTTTTAGCAACTTTAGTTCCGTTACAGTGTGCATACCAAGGTTGTAAAAACCAGTCCGGTCAATGAACCGGAAAAGCTAGTGAGTCACAGGTTTAAGGTCGAACCGGGGTCGAACCGGTCTACGTAGTATTTTCATAAAATATAACATGTCTCATATATAATAAAATATTATATGTCTCATACATAATAAAAATAGAGAATAAGTTGTTAGAGATCTTTTCTAGTGTACAAGAATAATATAACATGTCTAATATTCTCTTTTTTATTTTTTTTAAAATCATATTTCATATATTTGTATAATTAAACATTTAATTAATTATTAAATGTAAAGGTAATTTATAACTTGAAAATGTAATCAGCTAAAATTTTCAAATTGTAAAAGAAAAGTAATATAAAAAAGAAGTAAGAAAAAAATGTAAAAATGAGTGAACAATCCCACATAGAAAAAAAGTAAGAATGAATATAATATATCATTTTATAAATAAATGTGAGTTAATTGTTAAAAAACATGTTTATTTTGACCAATTTGATTAGTTTATAGTTAACTCATCTAGTTTTGGGGTTAATTTTTTGGTTAAAAGATTGGACCAAATTTAATAATTAAAATTTTTTTTGCAAAAAATTTAAAAAAACCCTAAAAACCGGTCAAAACTGGCCGATTTCCGATTTTTCCGATTGAATCGGCCAGGTAGCCGATTTTTCCACCAGGTTTTCCCTTCGATTTTGGAGGTAAAAATCACCCGCCCTAAGGTTTGGTTCCCAATTTTTTTGTAGAACTGGCCGAGTCGGTCTGGTTTTTACAACCAAGGACTTAAGAATGGCAACCAGTGAAAAGATTTCCTCATAATCGATTCCCTCTTTCTAAGTGTACCCTTTCGCTATCAATCTAGCTTTAAATGTTTCCACATCCCATCTACTCCTTTCTTTCTCTTGTAGATCCTTTTGCACCCAATAGATTTTACATTATTTGGTGCCTTTATAAATTCCCAAACCTTATTGGAATACATGGATTCCATTTCTAGGTCTATGGCCTTTTTCCATTCTTAAGCATCCTCATCCTTTAGAGTTTTACAGTAACTAGTAAGATCTTGTACTTATTGGTCCATGATAGTGTTATAGGTTTCTCCCACCAACATATACCTTATTGGTAATCTAGTTACCCTCCCACTACAGTGAGGCTCTATATGTTATTGCTCATCGGGAATAATCCTTTGATCTTCTGATTGATTTTCTTATTCTTACTGAGAAATAGGTGTAGAATTCTGAACATCAATTGGATCACTAGACAATTCTTCCAAAAACTACCTTGCTCGTTGGTTTGAGATTATTCATATAGTCTTGTTCTAAGTTAGTAGCATGAGTGCTCATTAACACTTTTCTTTCCTTAGGACTAAAATAAACCTCCTTCTATTCCTTTAGGGTAACATATAAACATGCAAACTTCTAAATTAGCTTCCATCTTCTCTGCCTTAGGTTTCAGTACATGTGCAAGAGTACCCCAAATATGGATATGTTGCAAACTAGGTTTACGAAATGACCATAGTTCTTTAGGAATTTTAGACACTAATTTAGATGGAACTAAGATCAAAAGATACATTAGTGTTCCCAAGGCATATCCCCAAAAAGAGACGGGCAAAGTATTATAGCTGAGCATTAATCTCACCATATCTAACAGAGTTTTGTTTCTTCTTTCAATAATACCATTTTGTTGTGGTGTACCTAGAGCAATCAACTAAGATATAATCCCATTCTCAACCAAAAAATTCTTGAATTCTCCAAAGAGATATTCACCACCTTGATCAGATCAAAGTTTCTTTATGTTTCTATCTAATTGCTTTTATGCCTCGCCTTAAACTCTTTGAATTTTTCAAAAGCTTTAGACTTATGATGCATTAGATAAATATAACCATATCTTGAGTAATCATCAGTGAATGAGATAAAATACTAATATCCTTCTCGGGCCTGTACATTCATTAGTCCATATATATCTGTATGTACCAACTCTAGACATATAGTGGCATGTTCTCCTTTGACCGATAATGGCCTCTTCATCATTTTCCCTTCTAAATAGGACTCACAACTTGGCAATTATTCAAATTCTAATAAACCTAAAAGTCCATCTTTGATCATTGTAAGGATAGAGATATGAGAATATATTTTCTTGTTACTTCAACACCCAAAAAATATTTCAGCATCCCTAAGACTTTAGTGTGAAACTGAGTATGAAGAAAAGACTTTAGAGATGAGATTCCTACACTATCGCTTCCAGTAATAACAATGTTATCAATATACACAACTAGCAAAATAACCCCAGCTTCAGCTGTTTGTAAAACACTGAATGGTCTGACTTATATTTTTGCATCCCAAACTTCTCAACTGCCTGACTAAACGTGCCAAACCAAGCTCAAGGACTCTATTTTAAGCCATACAGAGATTTGTGAAGACGATAGACTTTCCTAGACTCCCCCTGAGCAACAAACCCTGGAGGTTGCTCTAGATAAATTTCCTCATAGAGATCACCATGGAGAAAAGCATTATTGATATCAAGCTGATACAAAGGCCAATTATGAGTAGCTGCCATATAAATAAATAGTCTGATAGATGTTAGTTTAGCAACTGGAGAAAAAATGTCAAAATAATCCACTCCATAGGTCTAAACGTAGCCTTTAGCAACAAGACGAGCCTTTGCGAGCAACAGACCCATTAGGATTCACCTTAAATGTGAACACTCATTTGCAGACAATAGCATGTTTCCCTAGAGGTAAATCAACCAAGGTCTAAGTGTCATTGTCATCCAAACGTTCATTTCCTCTAGCATTGCATTACACCATCCAGGATGAGACAAGGCTTCATGAACAATTTTAGGAATAATGATGGAATCAAGGGATGCAACAAAGGAACAAGAAAAGGGTGACAGGTGATGATAAGAAACAAAATAGGAAACAAGATAAGTACATTAGCACTTACCTTTGCCCAAAGCGATAGGAAGATCATCACTTGAAACAAGATCTGATGACGGAGGAGTTGGTGCAGGACATAGATCAAGAGGGTGCTGTCTTCTTGAATAGACCTAACGGATGGGAACTAGTTTAAAGGATGTGATAGTGTAAACTAGCAAATCATCATCCTCCCCCTGATGTGCAAAAGCAGAAGATGAGAAGTATGGAGTTTTTTTCTAGAAAAGTGACATCATATGATACAAGATATTTATTAAGATCAGGAAAATAACACCGATACCTTTTTTGCAAACATGAATATCTAAGAAAGATACACTTTAATGATTTGGAGTCTAATTTATTGACATGTGGATGAATATCTCGAACAAAATAAGTACCACCAAATATTGGAGGTTCAATAAGAAACATTGATTTAGTAGGAAAAAGGATACTGTAAGAAGTCTCATAATGAAGAACAGAGGAAGAGATACGATTAATCAGAAAGCATGTTGTTGAAACTGGATCAGCCCAAGAAGTTCTTGGAACATTCATTTGAAACAAAAGAGCTCTTGCTGTTTCAAAGAGATGTCTATTCTTTCGCTCTACTACTCCATTTTGGGATGGGATATCAGCACAAGATGTTTAGTGAAGGATTCCATTTTGAATCATATAATTATGAAAAGAAGCTAACAAATATTATTTGACATTATCACTTCGCAATGTATGGACAAAAACATTAAATTGTGTTTTAACCCTTAGCACAAAAAGTATAAAAGTGAGTAAACAATTCTGAACTACTTTTCATTAAATATAACAAAGCCATTGAGAATAATTATCAATAAAAGTTACAAAGTATTTAAATCTAGTTTTAGACTGAACTAGACAAGGACCCCAAACTTCAAAATGACCTAACTCAAAAGGAAAACTTGCTCTTTTATTGACTCTCAGACTCAAACTAAGACAATGATGTTTGGCAAACTGACACAACTTACAATCTAAGGAAGATAACCTATTGAACTAAGGACACAACTTCTTAAGCAAAGGAAGAGATGGATGCCCCAACAGATAATGCACCTGAAAAGGGGATGTAACTCCAGAGCAGGCAATAGATCTAGGTAAATGGGTGTCAAGAATGTAGAGGCCTCCTGACTCATGTCATTTACTAATAATCTTCTTTGTCAAAAGATCCTGAAATAAGTAATGATTAGGAAAGAATGAGATGCAGCAATTAAGAGTACGAGTAATCTGGCTTACAGAAATCAAATTGAAAGATAACTAAGGTGAATAAGAACATATGTCAAAGGAAGCAAAGGGGTAGGATTAATTGTGCCAGACCCTAGAACAGAAGATAAAGACCCATCTGCTAAGGTGACATTAGAGATGGATTTATGCGATTGAAAAGTAGAAAAGATGCTAGAATTACCTATCATATGATATGTGGCACTAGAATCTATGACCCATTTGAAGGAGGTGGAAACAAGACATGCATTGGATTGGATTTACCTGAATCTACAATGGTAGTAACTAGAGTAGATGAAGATTTCAATGATTCCTAGTACTAAGAGAACTTGGCAAATTCATCTGCAGCAATAAGAATTAATTTCTCAAATGCATTAGTAGTGGTTGCCACATGGGCAGAGTGAGCTTTCTAATTTCTATTATAAAGCTTTCTACAATCCTTCTTCATATGGCCAGGCTTATAACAATAATGGCATACAATCACTCCTGACTCCGTAAATAAAGATGAATGGTCTTGCTCCAATCCATATAATTAGTGTGTTCCGTAATTTTAGACATTAACAGAATCATATCAGAAACACTAATTGTCTTTTTGTCAGCCATAACTCGCACAAAAGCAATAATCCCAATAAAACATAAGCAACAAATCAAAACTAGAATATGTAAATCCGAAAAAGTGAGTAAACATAACCTGGTCTCAAGTGAGTAGCAAAACCGAGAGAGTATAACCTTAACCAAGCCTCAAAAGGTGCTGTATAGACATAGGTGAGCCAAACGGCAGTGACTAGAGATTACTGCAACAGCGGATGAGCCTTCACGCATCGGCGTGTGATTTTGTGATAGAAGATTGGGGCGGCGCATGAAGCTCACTCACAGAGCGTCTGACCACTGGATTATGAGCAAGAGCTGATCGGCCAGCAGCGCTTCTCCCTAGGTAGGCAGTGACAATAGAAGATCACTCTAAGTGGATGACCCAAGTTAAGAATCCTAATCTGTCAAATTGACAGATAACCCAAATCTGAAAAAATATATTCCAGATCCAAATCCCACTCTCTAACGCTTTGATACCATGTAAAGGTAGAGATATGAGAATATATGTTCTTATTACTTCAACACCCAAAAAATACTTCAACTTCCCTAAGTCTTTAGTATGAAACTGAGTATGAAGAAAAGACTTTAGAGATGAGATTGCTATACTATCGCTTCCAGTAATAATAATGTCATCAACATACACAACTAAAATAACCCTAGCTTTAGACTGTTTGTAAAAGACTGAATGGTCTGACTTACATTTCCGCATCCCAAACTTCTCAATTGCCTGACTAAACTTGCTAAACCAAGCTCGAGGACTTTGTTTTAATACATACAGAGATTTGTGAAGACAATAGACTTTCCTAGAATCATCAATTGTAACCTTTTAAGGTTTATAAGACCCAAATGTAAATGTCAGAGGTATGTTTCGTTAAGAGAAACTCTCTTTTATTAGATATATGCAAATGCTTATCATCAATTTCTGTGTCATGTACAATATGGATCTTAGGACTTAAATGATATAAATTATCCATCAATGTACTAAAACAAATTAAATCACCATTCATAAAAATAGAAGCTAAAGAATCAAAGTTTACATTATACCCTTGTTTAAATAAACAGACAACTGAAATTAAATTTCTCTTAATGTCTAGAACGTAAAAACAATTATTCAAAACCAAAGTCCTATTATTAAAATTTAAATAGACTGATCCAATTCTTTGTGCTGACACATATTGACCAGTTCCCATTCGCAACATCATATTTCCTTTACTTAGCTTTCTGGTTTCCTGAAACCAAAAAAGTGAAATTACAAATATGATTTGTTACACCAGAATCTACAATCTAGGTATCTATAGAATTTTGAACAAAATAAGCCTTAACAACAAAAATATTCCCCTTACCTAATTTCACAATCTTAGAGCAATCTTTCTTCTAGTGTCCCTTAACACCACACTTAAAGCATTTGCCCTTAGGCTTTCCATCCTTTTTGGTGCAAGGTGACTTATTTTTCCTAGCTTTCTTCTTTTTGTTCTTGGGCTTGCTTTTTGGCTTCCCCTTAGAAGAATCCTCAGGAAGAGGAAAACTTTCTTGAGGTTTTTTAGATATGTAAATCTCTTCAGCCGAATGAAGTTCATTCATGAGTTCAACCATGGTTAGCTTCATCTTATTCAAGTTATAATTAACCTTGAATTCATTGAATGCATCTAGTAGAGATTTGAGCACCATATCAATTTTAGTTTCATCATTAATGCGAGCTCCTTAAATATCAACCTCATTTAAATATTTATCCATTTTCAACACATGATCAAGAACTCTAGTGTCCTTTCCCATTTTGGTATTATAAATACCATATAATGCAACTTGCCTTGCTGATGATGTGCTCTTCCCGAACATTGGTTCAGAACTAGCCATGATGTCAACAGTTGTCTCAATTGCAGCATACTATGACTAAAGAACATTAGAAAATGAGGCTAATATGTAGCACTTAGCCATTTCATTGGCCTTTTGTCATTTCTCATATGGCCTCCTCTAGTTCCTATGTGCATAATTAGTAGGGGCCTCAGGATAACGCTAGGTAAGGTAGTATTTGTAATCCTAGCAATGAAAACTATGAATAAATTTCTCTTCCAATCACTGAAATTTTCACTAGTTAATTTGTTTTGATTAAGGATGACAGTGAGTGGATTAAGGGATGCCATTTTTTGAAAATAAAATAAACATGCATGATAACTTTAAAATTAAATATGCAATATTTAATAAATGCTAAAAACCAAATAAAGACATTATTTACATTACAACAATAATCTAATATCTCGTCTTTGCAAGCTATCTATAGGGGAAGTCAAACATATTAGACCTAAGTATCCATTGGATTATTTCCTATCAAGTAATCTTGATAAATAACTATTTTTATCTCTTTAGGCCTAAAATTTATTAATAGAGCTTTTTAGGAAAGGTTGATAATAAATTTTAGTTGAGTGTAATAACCACTGTTTCAATCTAAATATTTTTATCCAAAAAAACAACCACCATAGGGGTGAATAATTTTTATAAAATTTTTTTTTATTTTATTTTACAAAATCCAATCAAATAAAATGTCTAATATGTGCCCTCCGAAGGGAGCAACACCATATTATGAAGTTGAGGTATACATAATTTTAATAATGGACTAACAATGGAGCCCGTGGAAAAATTATCCGAAATTTTTCCTCTCCCACTCAATATTTTAAAACTTTTGGTTTTTAAGAAACATGTGATGGATGTTTATGAGACATTTTATGTATGTTCATATTTTATTTGGGATATTTTTTTTATTTAGATATATGTCTTATTATTTCATCACATGATTGATGTATGAGAATAATATGATATAAAAATGTGGGAGTATTAGGTTGGTAGATTAATAAATCTCACATAATAAAATAATTAGTGCATGTTTAAATTAAATAATAATAACTAGACTGTGTTAGCAGGAATTTATTGGATTGTATAATAAGACTGTTGTTTTTGCTACATATGTTAGGTTATTATTGATTAATTTAAAAATTTGCAACATGAAATAATATGAATAGTGAATTGTACTAATTAAGATAATTGTTTCTATTTAGTTGAAATGGCTGTTACAAAGAGCATCATTATTGATTTGAATCAAAGAGATAAGCTGAATGACAAAAATTATTATGCTTGGCATCGTAAAATTCAGTATCTCTTAGAAGAGTAAGATATGCTGGAAACGATCATACAACTCATGACTAAGCTTGAGCGTGGTAGCACTGCTCAACATAGGTGGGATATGGAAGCATATCAAGCCTATAAGCACAAAGACAGAGTTGCTCGTATACTAATGCTGAGTAGTATGAGGAATAACCTAATGTTGTATTTTGAAAAACATCGTTCATCCATAGCAGTTTGGGACGATGTGAAGGTCTAATTTGGTGGAGTTTTGATTACTAGGCTGTATCAGTTAACTCTCAGGTTTGATGCTTACAAGAAAAATCATGCTCATACAATAAGGCCACGAGTTGACTGATGAGTAGCAAGTCTAAGCTATGATTCGCTCTCTTCTAAGTGCCTGGGAGCACATGCTAGTTAACCTTGCCCATAACGACAATATCAAGACTTTTGATGATATTGCTCATCATGTTGAGTTAAAGAAGGATTGCCTTCTTGCTAATAAGCCTGTAGGAAAGGCTTATATAACTAAGTCTAAGGGAAAAAGGAGCTTCGAGCTCTAGACATAAGAAATGGAAGGGTAAGGGAAACAAGCATGGAAAGGGAGGCAGCAAAGCCGATCTCAGTAGAAAGAAAAGCAAGAACAGAAGACGCGGTGGCAAGAAAGGCGAGAACATGAATTGCTTCAACTGTGGGAAGCTAGGTCACTTTGCTCATGATTGCACCGAGCCAATGGTATTGTATGACCAAATTCATCCATCTGATTTATATGTTAGTAGTTGCTTGATGTTTGCTGAAATTGTTCCTTGTTAGACTGTCGACTTAGCCGTAACTGACCACATAGCGAGGGATCGAAATGCCTTCGTAGAATTTCGTTGGATTCCAAAAGGGAATCAAAGTATCTATATCTGGAATAATGCTTCAGCAGACGTTAGTGATGTGGGGAAGCCGCACTCTTTATCTCCATGACATACTGTACACTCTTGAAGTTCGGCGAAATCTTATTTATGTACTTGTTCTATTAGGACTTGGTTTTAAAGTTATTTTTTAGAATAATTGTGAAAGTACTGTTGGATGATGTTTATTATGGTTCTGGATATTTGTTGTATGGTTTTATTGTGTTAGATACTATCCCTATTAATGTGGATACTTTTGTTTTCATTATTGGTATTTCTAGTAATATTTCATTAAATGATAATGTAATATGGCATGCTAGATTAGGACATATTGGGCAAGATCACTTAAAAAGATTAGCAAAGGCTGGTCTTTTAGGTTTAAATCAGAAAATTGATTTGCCTGTTTGTTAGCATTGTCTAGCTGGAAAAACTACAAGATTACCATTTGGCAAAGCCAAGAGAGTCTCATTTCCTTTACAGCTTATTCATTTAGACATTTGCTGCCCAATGAATGTGAGAGCAAGACATGGCACTCATTATTTCATCATTTATAGATGATTACACTAGATATGGTCATATTTGTTTAATCTCCCACAAATTTGAAGCATTGGATTGCTTCATACACTATAGTAAATTGACTGAGCATCAACTAAATGCAAATATTAAAGCATTAAGGACTGATCAAGGACGTGAGTATCTATTCGATATATTTAAAACTTATTGTGATGATAAGGGTATAGCTAGGCAGCTAACTATTCCTTCCGCTCCATAACAAAATGGTGTAGCAGAAAGAATGAATAAAATACTATTGGACATGGTTAGGTCAATTATGGCGCAAGCTAATTTGCCTACTTCTTTTTAGGGAGATGTGCTATTAACTGCAGTCTATATCCTTAACTGTATACTGTCAAAAATTGTTCCTTCCACTCCATATGAGTTATGGAAAGGCGAAAAGCTTGACTTAAGTAAAATGCACCTATGGGGCTGCATTGCTTATATCCATAGCACTTCTTATGAATATAGGAAACTTGGTCTAGGGGGGAAGAAGTGTATCTTTATAAGATACTCAGAAGTCTCCAAAGGATACATATTTTTAAGGGAAGATGCAAGTAGAAGGGTAACAAAAATTGAGTCATGAGATGTCATTTTCTTAGAAAATGACTTTTTCGAAAGAGGTGATAAAAATAAGGATTTCTGACTGTATGAAATGGAAGATCCCAAAACAAGTAAGAGCACAATAATGGTTGATTTAACACCTACAGAGCAAAATGATATAGAATATCATGCTCCTCTTAAAGCAAGTGGGAGTGATACATTGTTTGATTGTATTCCTATGGAGCAATATCATGAGCAATCTCTACATCGACGTAGTAATCGGGAAAGAATTCCCCATCATCAATTTGAGATTGAGGGGGAAGCTTTCATGATTGCTATAGATGAAGAAGAGCCTAAAATAGTACAACAAGCTCTTTCTGGTCCTAAAGCTAAAAAGTGGATTAAAGCTATAAAGAGGAAATGGATTCGATGAAATCTAATTGAGTTTGGAATTTGGTTGATTTACCGCTAGGTTGTAAGATCATTGGGAACAAGTGGGTTCTTAAAATTAAACGTAAGGTGGATGAGACTATTTAAAGATATAAAGCTCGATTAGTAGCCAAGCTATACACAACAAAAAGGAATTGATTATGAAGATACATTCTCGCCTGTTGATAGGTTTGCGTCATTTCATCTCATTCTAGCTATTGTAGCTCAAATGGACTTAGAATTATATCAAATGGATGTTAAGACTGCTTTTCTCAATAGAGAACTGGATGAAGAAATCTATATAGATCAACCTTTAGGTTTTGAGCTTAAAGGACAAGAGCGCAAAGTATGTAGACTCAAAAGATCTATTTATGGTCTTAAACAAGCTTCAATACAATGGAACCTCAAATTTCATCAAGCCATGTTAAAGGATGGCTTTACAATGATAGAGGAATATCATTGTGTGTATTTTAAACGTTCAAACATTAGTTTCATAATTTTGTCCTTATATGTCATGACATATTATTAGCTAGAAATGACAATAAATTGATTGATGTTACCAAGAAGTGGTTATTATCAAACTTTGAAATGAAAGATATGGGTGATGCTAGCTATGTGCTTGGTGTTAAAATGTTTAGGGATCGCTCGAAAAAGCTTCTAGGTTTATCTTAGGAGACCTACATTAAGAAAATGTTGGAGCATTATCATATGCATGATAGCAAGTCCAAGGATACCCCAATTGAAAGGAATCTGAGCCTTAGTCTTAATATGTATCCCAAAACATCTAATGAAAAAGAACAAATGTCCAAAGTACCATACTCCAGCGCTGTTGGAAGTTTGATGTATGCAATGATGTGCACACATCCAGACATTTGTTATGTCGTAGGGCTAGAAAGTAGATTTCAATCTAATCTAGGACTAAAACACTAGATGGAACTCAAGAGGATTTTAAGATATCTTAAAGGAACTTCAGACTATGATCTATGTTATCATTTACGCTTAATTGGTTACACTAATGCTGATTAGGGAGGTGATCTTGATCAACACAATTCGACTTCTAGATGCATTCTTGCTGAATGATTATGCAATTTTATGGAGTAGTAAGAAGCAACATTATATAGCTTTGTCAACAATGGAAGCAAAATATGTAGCGTGTTCTTCGCCTATATAAGAGGCAATTTGGTTGAAAAAGTTTTTGCAGCACCTAGAAATTGTTAAAACAACATCTAAACCTGTCATAAAATATGGTAATAGTATGGCTGCATTAGCTTATGCTAAGGATCTGAAATATCATGGAAAGACCAAACATATCCAGATTAGATATCACTACATTAGAAACATGATCTTAGAAAAGGAAGTGGTTCTGAATCACATTTCGACAAGTAAAATGGTAGCATATCCTTTTACCAAACAACAGCTAGGGTTGCACTTGTTAGACATGTAAAATCCCTTGGCTTATATAGAATGTAAACATTTTGTAAATATTGACAAACCACTTGTTTTGTATATAATGAAATCAAAGGCATATTTGTTTTAATTCGTTGTTTACAAATTTTTATTTAAATATATGAATACATTGTATATGCCTGTTAGCACAATTCAATCAAGTATGTCAATGGACTTGGGTTGACTCTTTCACATGAGTAATTGGCTTTAGCGCTATTGATCGAGTAGAGATGAGACCGAATAGTTTGGATGACTAAGACGTAATGGGAGTAGTTTTAGTCACATTATTCAATAAGTTCACCTTGGTAAGGATCAAGATGAGATTCTTCATTTATAAGAATCGACATGAATGGTTTCCCCACCATTTATATGTCTATTAAGAGAAAGCTGAGTGTGGAATTTGTTGTTTGATATTATTTGAATGTGTAAACAAAGGTTTCAGGTTTGGCACTTCAAGAGTGACAAGACTAAGACTCATATTGTGTTATTTGTCTTATAATTAAGAGCAAGACATACACTCTTTTATATTTGAAAGAAAAAGAGTAGCTCTATCAGAGCATGCATGTCATACTACATGTGCTAGATGACCTATTAGGAAGTGAAAGAATGGATCATTACTTCTTCATTATATGAATCCTAGAAATCTTAAATATGGATTTCAATTTTAATATTACCCTTTAATGAGTTTTGACTATATTATGAGGTGATGAATTAATATTGGCTTTCTTAGGATGTATCCTATAGTCATAAGATGATTCGACTTAATAGAATACTCCTAGAAAAGTGAATTAATTCTAATCCAATTAATATGAGGGCAAAAGAAAAAATATTTTTTGCTTATACGCTTGCTACTTGTATTCACCGATCGGAATTATTTCGCTTGATAAAGTTTGAAATAATTTAGAATACAAAGTAAATGAAAAAGTGATCCGAGTATGGATTCTTGAGAGATTGAATAATACTCGATTATATGAATTAAGAAAGATACTTAGGGTAACTTAGCACAAACATAATGAATTTAAACATATTTGGATTGATGTCTCCTATATGGCCTAAAGCTAGGTTTGTATATTGGAGCTCCCACCACTTATCCGCTTCGGGTCGCACGGTACGTTCACATGTATGAATGATCTTCTTTTTGAGACTGGAATATTGGATTGACTTTTTGGGATGAGCCAAGCCCACTATGGGCAAGTGGGAGATGTTGGACTATGAATCTAGACTGCCCATGTGGGCTTGACCCAGTCCAAAGCCTTAAGGTATAAAAGGGAAGTTAATTAGAAACTAACTACCTACTTCCACAAGTTACAAAAAAATTGAAGAATGTAAAAAATCGTTTTATGGAACTTCTCTCTGAAAATTATTGTAACACCCCTTATCCTTCCGTATACACCATCGTATACCAGACTGATAAGTAGTGTTACGGTTTTACAAAACCAAATATCAAAACATTTGTAAATAATATAAAATACTATAACATTTTTTTTTAAGTAGAATAAAATATAAAACAAGAATATATATATAATTCTAAACTCACTCTCTGTCTATTCCCTTGTATATGAGTATTTAGATTTTTTTTTTTTTACAACACTAATATCATAATAATAAAATACAAAAGAAAAGCCAACCCGCTCGGAATGGCTGCCGCTACTGCTTGGCTCCATATAGTGGGGTCCACTATCAGCGACTTTATATTTACAATGCTTGTCGCTT
>CATIWF010101997.1:0-25979 GCA_949630135.1 Balakata baccata | reverse complement strand
GTTCAAGTCATCTCCCTAGTGGTTTTATCCTCTCATCTTCGCATGGATATTGTTAGAGATAATCTAAGATTGGATTGTTGTAGTTTGCTACAACCCAACAAGGTGAGAAGTTGAAGAAAAATCAAGAAATTATAAAGGTATAATTTCTAAATTTTCTTTGGTTAAATTAGTTTTAATTGATACAAGTAGAATCCTTTGATTCGGGTTTTGAAAAATTTTATTTTCCACTGCATAATATATATATATATATATGATACATACTCAAAACCTATCATATTTAACATAGCATTAATATGTTATTAATGCATTTTGCCACTTGTTTATTCTTTAAAAGGACTTGTCCAAAACAAAGAAAGAAAGGAGATAAGGAGGAAGAAGATAACACAAGAGAAGAAAAATGAAAAATGAGTTTTCCTCTTGCTCTTGAAAAGGAAAATAGAGGAAGGAGCATAAAAAAAAAATTAGTGATCATACATTTTGTTCTAGTCAAGAAGTTTCATCAAAGACAACTCAAACTTTTAGCCTTTTTGCTTGGTTTATATATTTTGTGAACTCGGTTCTAAAAGATTTGTCTTAACCTTTTATTTTTCCATTTTATTCTAAAAATCATGGGATGATCTTGGCAAATGGATATGATCCATAAAGGTTACAAAATATGATTTGCAAAAATTATGGATAAATAATCAAGGTTAATATGCAAAGTGTACTTGCATCTCATGTAAAGTGTGATTGCATGTAGTGATCAAATTAAAAATTTTTGAAATCTATAGTTTTGACTGAAAGCTAGAGCTCTCCTCAATTCAAAATCGCTTCCATCATATACATTTTCTGACAATTCCTTCCAAATTGAGAGTTATAAGCATTAAGGATATTGTAAAATAATAAAAATAGAGTCCATTGAAATTTTCTATCTAAATAAAATTATATCTTTTATTTTTAATATTATAAGAGCATCTCTAATATTGTTCTTTATTTTAAAGATCTTTAATAGAATAACAAATATCCTAGAGCATTTTTAAATATAAGGCGAAAAAAATTTTTTACATGTCAAATATTTTTTATATTTTACTCTTCATTTTATTTTATCTCGTATAAATTAACATTTATCAACAGAAAAAAAGTAAATAGCTTTTATTATAAGAAAAAAGAAAAGTATATTTAGAGAAACACGCAAGTAAAAAAATAGAATATGCATAGAAAATGAAAGTGCATTAATTACAATTAGAATAAAAATTGAAGTTTGATTCCCTAGATGTAAAGAGCTAAATTCATTATATACTCTAAATTTTAAAGATAAAAAGCATATTGGAGACCATTTTTATAGAATAACTCTTAAGGCTCTATTCGGTAAAACTAGTTTATAATCTAGCTGCTATCTAATAATCCAACTGCAAGCTGATAATCTACTAGCTAAAAATCTTGTAGCTGGTTGAATTAAAAGAGTTTGATAATAATGGCTAAAAAAGTAGCTGAAAAATGTAAAAGGACATATTTATATTAATAAAAAAACATATATATTCAATTATATAATACAATGAATTATATATATATATATATATTATACACACGGGGTGAATGTGAAAAAGTAAACCATTATCTCGGCAATAATGAGCCAATCTAGTATTTGTAGTTAATCCCCCTATTAAGTAGTCATGCATTTTGATAGGAACTCCTAATTCTCCAGCAAATATAACCCTTTTGACCATTTCTTCGCATGTATATGCAATAGCATTCAAATAATGTCGTTTTATTTCACCTGTATATAAAGTATATGAGATATTTCAATCCAGAATAATAAACATCATCAACTCAACATAATTAAAAAATTGCATTCAAAATTAAAAGTCCAAAATTGTATATTCAGGATATACTTATTATTAATCAAAAACACTATGTAATACCTTAAAATTATAAGAAATATCACAATCCAAAATAATAAACAACGTCAACCCCTAACGTCTAGCATTCCATAATAAAGCAATATTATCGTCATGAACTGTCTTCATCTCTATAGATGTTTCTCTCAAACTTTCATTGATTGTTACACGACCAACAATATCTTGAAATTCATCATGGGGTACATAATGTGGATTTTGCTCAAGAACAGTAAACATCATGTCATCTTTTGATTTCTGTCAAATGTAATTATGTAATGTGCTAAGTATCTTCCATCTTTTTTTCAACACTCCAAATGATCTTTCAATGCAACTTTCTAAGAGATGAATGTACACAATTGAAAGTTTCTTGAATATTGGTTGGCATTTCATGTTCAAATTGAAATTGATGGTACCTTATTTTTGGATATGGCACAAAATACCCTGGTCTATTCAGATATCCTTTATCCACCAAATAGTACCTACCTATTAAAAGGAGCAAAAAGAAAATATATATAATTTATTCAAATAAAGCTTGTTGTAATAAATAAAGATATTGAACAATTATACCTTGTGGTGGATTTGGAAAGTTCAATGATGGTGCATTAATTGCATGAAGGAAAACATGTGTATCATGTGCTGATCCTTCCCATCCAATTGATATAAAAGTAAAGCACATGTCAAAGTCATATACTACCATGACATTGAAAGTGCAGATTCCTTTCCTCCCCCTACAAGGCATTTGATATGCCTCAAGAACACATGCAATTATATAGGTGCCATCAATATATCCAATGCAATCCTACAATATCATATCACATGAAAGACCCATATATCCATTGCTTCTACCATAAATAGCTTCCAAAACATCATGGAATAATCTACTTATGGTCTCACCACAATGTTGAAAATGCTCTCCAACCAATCTATTAGAGACACTCATTGCTAATGTATATAAAAATATCCCCATTTTCTTCAATTGACATTCTCCTACATGGTCTCAATCCATATTTAGATTGTAAGTCTTGACATAGTTCCTTAAATGTACTTGGATCCACCCCAAATACATTCACACATCGAATAGGATATCCATTCAATATTTCTCTCAACCATTCCTCTCCTATTTGAAGTGAAGTCATGCATGGTTCTTTGTATATATATTTATAGTAATATGAAGCAAGAGCACCTGATGCACATACTAATATTATAAAGTAACAAAGTTTTTTCCTTCTCTTTCTTTTCCTCTCAATATCCATCGTGTTCCTAATAATCATAAAGTAAGAACATATATTATATGATATTTAAGTATTGTCAAAACTATAATGAATAATATAAAGAAGTTAATACATAATATGGACACATGACTATAATCTCAAAATTCAAAAGCAATGATTAATAATACATATCTAATATATTTTCAATAATATATGCAACATTTATATTGACCTTAGGGTGATTGTTCTTTATTTTGATCTTGACAATCAAATTAAATATCACTAACATCTTCATTTAGTGTTGTGTTGATAGTGTTAAAAGTTTCAGCACATTTGGTTGTGAATTTCCCATTGAACAAGTTAAGTATTTCCTAGAGACACATAACTCCTGACCGGGACTGAAATACAGCCTGGGAAATCTATGTCCAGATCGGGAAAGACTGCCTTTTGATCTTCTAAAGGTCCAGAAGCAAAAGCAGACTGGGATAGGCCTAGTTTTGACCAAGAAAGCTAATTTCCAGACCGGAAAATGTGATGGTCCAAACAGGAAATTCAAATGGACATGATCATTGAAGAGTAGACTCTACCAAAGTTTGCCATATCATCTAAAAGTCAAAATGACCAAGACAAGCTGCCTAATGTCTTGATCGAGAAGGGTTGTCCTGATCGAGAAGCATTTGAAGCTAGCAAACCTAGGTCCTTGGTTATGGCATCATCGAACAAGTCCCGAATGAGACACAAGGAGTCCCAAGTGGGAAAATCATATAGGGACTAGTCGTTGGAGCTCTCAGCCAACCAGAAGATGCCATGTGTCAAAATAGGTCATTTCCCAACAGGGAAACCCATGTTCCTAACCGAGAACCCCTCTCTGCAGATTGCATTAAATGCACTTGTAAGAGAACATTATAAAGAGTAATGGCACCACTTTATAACGGCTAATTGGTGGGTAATCAATATAAATACCCTACCAAAAGGCCATTTAAGATATCCAACTACTTTACAAGTGCCAAAACTCTTGCAAATTTATTTCTAAATTTCTCTCATTGATTATTTTGTAAAGGATTAAGTGTTAGCCTTAAACACTTGGGATTCTCTTGTAATTGAGGTGTGTGTGAGCCAAAATTACAAGGAATTGGTTGTTATGGGAGCCATTAAAACACAAGGAAAATTTGGGTTGAGTGTTAGCCTTGATTGAAAACACCTAGTTGGGAGTGAGCTAGTTAAAACTCCTTTGTAATCTAAAGATTAGATTAGTGAATACCCGATTACGATTAGGCAGAGAAGTAAGATTAGTTAACAACCAAACCTCTCTAAAAATTTGTGTGTCTATCTCTTCTAACCTTTATCTTTCTTGTGTGTGCAATAATTTTTAATTTCCCACCAATTCACCCCCCCCCCCCTCCCCTTCTTGATGATTGTTTGGGCAACAATTGGTATCAGAGCAAAGTCTAGAAATCAAGCTTCACAAGTGCTAGCAAAGATCTATAATGGCCCAAGAAGGATTCCAAAGCCTTAAACCTTACTTTGATGGGTCAAACTATACCCATTGGAAGTTTAGAATGGAGGCATACTTGGATAGTGAATGAATTGATGTGTGGGATAGTATTTGCAAGGAATGGACACCAGCAACAAGGAAGAATGCTGCAGGAGAAGATGAAGCTCCTCCGAGAGATGAGTGGACAGAACCACACTTATAGCATGAGGGGACATTGAAGAAACTACCAAGAAGGCACAAAGCAATTTCGTTCAAGGAAGATTCAATTCCTCATAAACGAATATGAACTCTTCAAGATGAAGCCCAATGAGACCATCACCAACATGACAAACAGCCTACTCTCCATCTTTAACAAAATGAAGAAATATGGAAGACATACAAGCTTTGAAGAAGTAAATAACAAAATCTTAAGAAGTCTTCCAATTAAGGGCTATGGTTCAAGGGTGGCAGATATAAAAGAAGTCGATGAGGATTTGAGCACCATTCTCATTGATATGCTCATTGGTAAGCTTCTAACACATGAGATGGCTTTTATTAGGGAAAATGAGTTTGAAGGAGAAAGAGAGAAGAAGAAGCCCCTTGCACTTAAGGCAAATACCACCTCCTCAAAGGTTTAAGACTTATATCTCATTAGTGATAATGGGGCAAGTGAAGAAGAGGATGAGGAGATAGCCATGCTATCTAGTAGAGTAAAGAGAAATATAGTCAACAAGTATGAGACTACTAAAAACTACAAGCAAAGGCCTTCAAAGTTCAAAGGCTCCTCATCCAACTTCAATAAGAATAAGGAGGAGACAAAGGCCATAAAGCTACATGGGATGATTCTACATCAAGTGGTGATGAGGGGAGATAAGAAGATGTAAACAACTTGTGCTTCACAGCTTTAGAATATAACTCTAATAAGGTAACTTCTACTTCTTCCTCTTTTACATTAAATGCTTGTGATGATAATGATGATCTTATTGAGGTCATAAGTCTAGAATTAGAGAGATATAAAAAGAAAGTTGATTTCCATAAGAAGAATAGCTCCAAACTTAAGGATAACATATCCAACCTTCAAAAGGTTATGGAAGAGCTAAACACTTCCAATGCTTCATTTAAGAAGTCATTAGATGAGTTTTCATCTAGATCCTCAACCAATTCTTTACTTAAAGAAAACAAAGCTTTGAAAAATGAGGTTGAGGAGTTGAGACTCTCTATTTCTAAATTTCACAAAGGGAAGGAAAATTTGGATACCCTCGTTGTATCTAAAAGACCTCCCTTAGTGAGACATGGCTTTGGCTTTAATAGAGCATCATCTTTATCAACACTTAGAACTATTTTAGAACTATTTTTGTAAAAGCTTCTACACCACAAACCTCTTCAATTGAGGTAGTTGCCTCAAAGGCAAAGACCAAATCACACACCAAAGCCCCCTACTCAAAGGAGAAGTAGCAAAGGCTCACTTGGCTTAAGAGGGAAACCTTAAAAGGCCAACCATACATTCTTATATAAGAGAAATGCAACTAGGAAAGCACCTACTACACATGATTGTATTTGTTATTGCACTTCTTCTTTTCCCACAAATAAGAAGATTATGAGGCCAAAACCCCAAGTGAAGTGGCAAGAGTCTTTTATGACTAAGAATGCCACTATTGCATGGAGTTTGGGCACATTAACATTCATTGTTTGATAAGCAAATCCCATTGGGATCTCTCAAGAACTAACCCCTAAGGACCCAAATTTTTTTGGGCACTTAAAAGCCAAACTTGAGTTTATGGTTTATAGATATTCCTTAATTCCATAAGCAATGAAAATGTAAGGCCCTTGGATAGTTGATACTCAAGGTACATGACCGGAAATAAAAGCCTCTTCACTAGTTTCAAACATGTGGATGGAGGTAAGGTCACATTTGGGAACAATATTAAGGGTAAGGTAATTAGTGTTGGTTCCAAAGGACTAAATGGTATTTCAATCATAGATGATGTTATGTTTGTTGATTGTTTGAAGCATAACCTTTTAAGTGTGAGTCAATTATGTGATAAAGGAAACAAAGTCACTTTTAGCTCCAATGAATGTCTACTGATCTCTTTAAATAGTCAAGAGATATTCAAAGGAGAAAGAGATGGCAATACTTGGATAATTAACTTACAAAAGTTAACTAATATTTCCTTTATTTGTCTTATGTCTATTAGTGAAGAATCTTGGCTATGACATAGAAGACTTGGGCATGCAAGTATGAAATTAATTCAAAGCCTTAGTAAGAATGACTAGTAGATGGGCTCCCAAAGGTTAAATATTTAAAGGATAGGACTTGTGAACCATGTCAAAGAGGAAAGCAACACAAATCATCATTCAAGCACAAAAATATTGTAAGTACCTCTAGACCTCTATAACTATTATATCTTGAGTTGTTTTGACCTAGTAGAGTTGCTAGCTTAGGTGGAAAACATTATGCATTTGTTATTGTTGATGAATACTCTAGGTTTACTTGGGTAATTTTCTTAGCTCATAAAAGTGAAACTTTCGAAAACTTCAAGCACTTTGCCAAGAGAGTCCAAAATGAAAAGGGATCTTGTATCTCTAAGATTAGGAGTGATCATGGCAAAGAGTTTGAAAATGATATTTCTGAAAATTATTGTTTAGAAAATGGTATTTCTCATTATTTTTCCACACTAAAAACTCCTCAACAAAATGGGGTAGTTGAAAGGAAAAACTGAACATTGGTAGAAATGATTAGAACAATGCTTAATGAGTATGGTTTACAAACATACTTTTGGGCAGAAGCCACGAATATCGCATGTTATATTTCAAACCGGGTTTTCAAAAGGCTCATTTTAAATAAAACCTCTTATGAGCTTTGGAATGGAAAAAAATCCAAGATCTCATATCTTAGAGTATTTGGTTGCAAATATTTCATATTATATACCAAGGACAACCTGGGAAAATTTGCCTCAAAATCGGATGAGGGCATATTTCTTAGTTACTCCACCTCTAGCAAAGCTTATAGGGTCTTCAATAAAAAAATCTTTGGTTGTAGAAGAGTCTATACATGTCAGTTTTGATGAATCTCATAGACTTATTCTTGGGAAAGGTATTCCTTTGGATGATATTGTAGGTATTATGGAGAATCTCAATCTTGATCAAATGGAATCAACAAAGAAGAATGACCTTAGTGAGAAACATGAGCCATAATATTAAGAGGAAGAGTAATCCCAAGCTTAAGAGCAAGAAACCAGTAAGCTACCAAGGAAGTGGAGGTTTGCAAGAAACCACCCAAAGGAGCAAATCATTGGTGATCCTACAAAAGGTATAAGTAGTCATTCCAAACTTCTTGATTCTAATCTTGCTTTTATATCTCAAATTGGACCAAAGTCAATTAATGAAGCTTTTGATAATGAGAGTTGGATGATTGCAATGTAAGATGAACTCAATCAATTTGAGAGGAACAAGGTTTGGACCTTGGTCCAAGACCTAAAAACTACCCAATTATTGGTATTAAGTGGGTCTATAGGAACAAACTAGATAAGGATGGTAACATTACAAAAAGCAAGGCTACATTGGTTGCCAAAGGCTATAACCAAAAGGAGGCATTGATTATGATGAAACCTTTGCCGCAAGATTAGAAGCAACTCATATTTTACTAGCATAAGCATGCCACATGAATTTCAAGCTTTTTCAAATGGATGTTAAAAGTTCTTTTTTAAAAGGTTTTATATCAAAGAAAGTTTATATTGAGCAACCTCCAGATTTTAAAGATCATGCTTTTCCAAACCATGTCTATAAGCTCATTAAGGAATTATATGGATTAAAGCAAGCCACTAGAGCTTGATATGAAAGACTTAGTGCATTTCTTATAAAAAATGGATTTTCAAAAGGGCATATTGATACAACTCTTTTTATTAAAAAACATAAGCATGACACTCTCATTGTTCAAATTTATGTTGGTGACATTATCTTTGAGCCTACTAATGAAAATATTTACCAAGAGTTTGCAAAGTGTATGACTAGAGAATTTGAAATAAGCATGATGAGTGAGCTCAAATTCTTCCTTGGACTTCAAATTAAGCAAAGCAAAGATGACATCTTCATCAACCAATCCATGTACACTAAGGAATTAATCAAAAAATTTGGAACGGTGGGTTACAAGAATGCCAAGACACCAATTAGCACTTCAACAAAATTGGATAAAGATGAAAAGGGTAAAGCTATTGGTGAAAAGCTTTATAGAGGTATGATCGACTCTCTTCTTTATTTCACCGCCTCTAGACTTGATATTATGTATAGTGCATGCTTGTGTGATAGGTTTTAATCATCTCCTAAAGAATCACATTTGAATGCTGTAAAAAGGATTTTGAAATATCTTCATGGCACTATGCATTTAGGCTTATGGTATCCTAGGAATACGTCATTTCATATTATTGATTTTTTATATGCCGACTATGCTGGTAGTCTTTTAGATAGAAAAAGCACATCCAGAACTTGTCACTTTATTGGTGAATGTCTAGTTTCTTGGCATAGTAAGAAATAAGTTTTAGTTGCCTTATCCACCACCGAAGTGGAATATATGGCGACGGATTGTTGTTGCACTCAAGTTCTTTGGATGAAACAACAACTCAAAGATTATGGCCAAGTGATTGATCACATTCCCATCAAATGTGATAATACTAGTGCAATAAATCTTTCAAAAAATCTCATTCAAGATTCTAGGACAAACATATTGATATAATATATGATTTTTTAAGAGATCATATTCAAAATAGTGATGTTGTGTTAGAATTTATTAACACTAATAACCAATTGGTGGATATTTTTACCAAGCCCCTAAAAGATGAAAGGTTTTGCTTTATAAAAAGAGAGCTCGATATGCTTGATGGGAGTACATTGATTTGAAAAGCTTTAAGCCATGCTTCTTCCATGTATGAACATATATATGTGAATTGTATGCTCTTTAATTGATTACTGTGGATGTTATGCTTCTTGTTTGATTCATGAACTTTTGCATACATAAGTTGATATTTTGGGTCTATTGAAGTTCAATTTAATGGGCTAAAAGGCTCAAACTACCATAAATCATTCATGATAATGATCTATGATATGCCACACTAGGGTACTTTAGTCATATTTCCTTTCTTTCCTCTAAACTTTCTGAGTACCTATAATTCTCGCTCGGGACAGACATCCCACTTGCAATATTTCCCCCCCACTCGTGACGTCTTGGTCTTTGAATTAACCATTGCAATTCTTCATGTACAGCTCGGGATCTCCCATTTCCTGGTCGGGAAATTTTAAATTTATCCAACCATTACACCTCTTTAAAGGTGCACACTCGGGAAGGCACATGTCCCCTCGGGACTATGCCCAACAATTCAAAATTTTTTGATCGTTAGAAGGTTCCCGATTGGGAACCCCCCAGTCCCGCTCGGGACTTTCTTGATGGCAGCTTTTTATAACTACCACCAATCAAATTCAATCTATCGTAACTCCCATCAAATCTCCTCAAACGGTAACATACCCCCTTGACAAACTATAAATACCTCACTTTTCTATCTTTTTTTCTAACTTTTGCATCCTAACTCTCTCTCTCTCTCAAATCTTTTCTCTCTAAATCTCAAAATCATCCTCTTACATGGCACCCAAAATTGGAATCTTGAAATCTAGAGCCTCCAAAGGCAAAAGAGTGGCCTTTTATTCATCCACCTTCACCTCTTATAATGACATCTTCAATGCATTCTCAAAGGAGGAGAAAAAGCATTACGCTAATATCACCGCCAAGAAATTCATCTCCAACCGAACCATTAACCTAGATGATCTTGAGAAGTTGAATGTCAAAGATGAAGTTGTTGGCACTCTCGAAGAAATGGGGTGGACCAATTTCGTGATGCCCCTTGAAGATGGACACAATGAACTTATAACTGAATTCCTCTCCACTCTTCAAGTCATTAAAGAGCCCAAGCATCATCTAGGCTACTATGGAGTTCGATTTCAACTCTTTGGCCAATAATAAGAAATGACAAAGCACTAACTTATGGATGCTTTCAGTTTCAAGAAGGTAGGTCTTCTCAATACTCAAGCTATGTATCCTTTCCTCTTGATGTGTGGAAAAACATTTCTTTTAAAACTTGTCTTGATAAGAAATCAAATGCCAAACACATTAAGACACTTTCTCATTTCATCCTCTATCGTATTATCACTTTCACTATCAATACAAAAAGTGAAAGCAATAAAAAAGTCACTCATGAAGACCTTCTCTCCCTTTATGCCATGATTCACCACAAGCCTACTAAAATGGCCCATCTTCTTCTTGATAAATTTCTCTCCTTGGCAACCACCATTAAAGGTATCATCTCTCTTCATGCCTAAATAACTTACTTTGCCAAACACCTCAATCTCATGACAAACAAAAATACCTCTCTTCTCACTTCCTCTTGCTCCCAATTTGACAACTTCTTAGATATTCAATATCTCCTCCATTGCAAGGCAATTGCAAGGCCCTACAAGGAGGTAGACACCTTCTTCTATGCATTTGGAGAGCATAGAGCCCAAAAGGCCACCCAAGAGGCTACAAGGAAATGTGCAAGGCTCTCTATGGGAGGAGAATGATCAAATGCCCAAGACATACCTCCACCACCACTTCCTCAACCCTAATATGTCACCTTGCAAAGTCTTTATGACTTTTAAACGCAATCCTTCAACACTATAAGGGATATGATGCAACATCTTCACTTGGATATTCAAAGTATGCAAGGGCAATTAAATCTCAATGTTTGAACTTATAGCTTTGAAGCAGCCCCTCCATTTGAGGGGAAGCAAGTCATTCAAGAAGAGGAAGAGGGTTGTGAAGAAGAGGATTAGACCTATCTCTCTTCATGTTTATTTTGCTTTTTAGGATAAAGTCTCTAAATGTGTGGTATATCATATTTAGATAACACATTTTCTCTTTTTTATGTAACACATTTCAACTTTTTATAAAATATTTTCTTGTTTTCATTTCTTACTCTCCTTGGTGATTGCTTTTTTTTTGCTTTATATGCATATAGTCTTTGTGATCTTGACAAAGGGGAGAAGAAAGAACATAAAACTTATGCAAAAATCAACCTAATTTTCGGAGTGGTAACTTAGTTAATTATGTTGATTTTAACAATCTTGTTTGACTTAAGTTATTCAATAAGTATTTTGCCTTCAAATGATATGAAACTTTACATGCTTATCTTTCAATACCTTAATTTGATATATGCATTATCAAATTATTATTTTTGCTTAGTTTGATCATCAAAATCAAAAAGGGGAGATTGTTAACCTTAGGATGATTGCTCTTTATTTTGATTTTAACAATCAAATTAAATGTTACAAACATCTTCATTTAATGTTATTTTAATAGTGTTCAAAGTTTTAGCATATATGGTTATGAATTCCTTATTGAAAAAGTCAAGTATTTCTTGGAGACATGTGACTCCCAACCTGGACTTGATTATAGACCAGAAAATCCATGTCCAGACCGGAAAAGACTGCCTTTTGATCTTCCAAAGTTCCAGAACATGCCAAGTGTCAAAATAAATCATTTCCCAACAGAGAAACTCATGTTCCCAACCGAAAATCTCTCTCCGCAGATTGCATTAAATGCACTTGTAAAAGAATATTATAAAGAGTAATGATACCTATTTGTAACAGCTAACTGATAGGTAATCAATATAAATACCCTACCAAAAGACCATTTAAGAGAACCGACAACTTTACAAATGTCAAACTCTTGCAAATTTATTTCTCAACCTCTCTCATTAATTATTTTATAAATCTTTGAGTGTTAGCCTTAAATACTTGAGATTGTCTTGTAATTGTGGGGAGTGTGTGAGCTAAAATTACAAGGAATTGGTTGTTATGTGAGCTATTAAAACACAAGAGAAATTTGGGTTGAGTGTCAGCTTTAATTGGAAATACTTAGTTGGAAGTGAACTAGTTAAAACTTCATTTTAATCTAAAGATTAGATTAGTGAATACCCAATTGCGATTGGGGAGAAAAGTAGGGTTAGTTAACATCTGAATCTCTGTAAAAATTTATGTGTCCATCTCTCCTTACCTCTATCTTCCTTGTGTATGTAAGAATTTTTAATTTCCTACCAATTCATCCCCTTTTTAGTGATTGTTTGGGCAATAATTATTATATACATACCCTTACTATGTATATTATATGATTTTTTATCAAAATAATTGTATTATATTAAACTTATACATGAGTCTTAATTATATATATATATATATACTTACTAGAAATTCTTAGATAGACTTATTTTATTATAACATCCATAGACTAATCTAATCATTTATTGATATATATTTAATTATTTTATTTTTATTGATCAATATAAATACAATATGCATACATGTCAATTGATGATTGAATTTATCTATAAATGATATAGTAGACTGAATCTACATAATAATTTCTCTATAGTTATATATTTATGTTTATGAGTTTATATACCAAATAATTTAAATTTTAAATATTACCATATTCATAGTTTACTACATATATTATATTATACTATATTATATTATATCACAATAATTATATTACATTAAACTTTTATATTAATCTAAATTTTGTTATTAATAGATAATATATATAATTGATATACTCAATAAACATATGTAATTATATACTTTATAACTAATATAGACACTATAATTGTTAAATTTGGAGTAAATTGGTGAACCAATAGAATCAACTAAGATTAATAATTTATTATATAATTATTTACTCTTCAAATATTGATAGTTTTTAAAAAGTATTTTTATATGATGGTTGCGGATTTCTTATAATACTATTAAGTATCAACTCAGTCAAACATGTTTAGATTTTATGTACCTTTTATTCAGTTTAAAATATACTAGTATTATATTGTTTTGTACTATATTGTTTAGTATCGAAGAATCATATTGAATCATCCCAAATTTTCAAGACAATACAATACATAATTTTTTTTCTTTCCAATACAATACAATACTTGAATTTATAAATTTTTGACTTTTTAAAACAACTGAAAATTTTCTAATTCTAAATTAGACTAGACTATATATACCCCCAATAATAAATCGGAAAAATACATATAGTATCGTTTGACTCTACCGTTATCATACAATAAGGTAAAGTGATATTATATTTGGTGATATATGTTCAGAAACAATAAAAAAAAAGGAGAAAATAGAAAATTAGTTATTGTGTTTCTCTAATTTATATAACTAGTAGCAATTTTTTATTTGGGGTGAATTTCACCACGGTCCTCTAACAATTTAATACCTGAAAGATTATTTGTAATAAAAAAGTACTCCAATTATGTAAATTGTAACAATTCAGTACCTCAAAGATTATTTGTAACACAAAGGTACCCCAATTATGTAAATTATGACAATTTAGTACTTTAAAAATTATTTGAGTTCATTTAGCATTATATTTGGAAAAAAACGTTTTCGAAAAAAAATTTGTATTTTTAACTTTTTTGAGTTTTGAAAGCTATTTTTGATAAATACAAATAAATAGATATTTTTTCCAAAAACATATTTGAAAAAAAAACAATTCATGAAAATTAGTCAATTAAATAAAAAAAAAATTGAAAACCTGCTTTTGGAACACTTAACTGCACTTCCAAACACTTCTTAATCTCTCTAACAGAAGTATAACACGAAATATTCAGATAAATTTTAATAAAAATAAAATTAGTTGTAATATCCAGTCAGTAAAATTGAAATTTATCTTATGTGAATATTATATCTAATTTTATTTTTATTAAAATTTATCTGATGTGAATATTTTATATCACTTTTATGCTAAAAAAAACTAATAGTAAAAAACAGAAATACTATTTAGTTATAAAATAAAAATTGAGGTATTTTTGTGTTACAAAATAAAAATTGAAGTACTCTTTTGTTACAAATAATTTTTGAGGTACTGAATTGTTACAATTTATATAATTGAAATACTTTTGTATTACAAGTAATTTTTTAGGTACTGAATCGTTACGAGTTATATAATTGTGAAATTCACACTTTTATTTGTCATGACAGTTATTAATGCTATTTAGGAAAATTATATTCATGGCACTATGCACCATGTTGTGAATGCTAAATATTTGTTAATAATCATTTCCTCTTGTATAGTAGCTGCTAAAGGGTTTATAAATATTGAATTTAAATATGATAACTATATTTCTTTCAAAACATATATATATATATAGAAGAAGAGGAGGAAGAAGAATAATTTACACTATGCATTCTTTGCAACAACTCAATAATATTGCTCTATTGCCTCCATTACGGCCTTCCCATCATCAACACTCTCACTTCCATAGAAACAGAATCAATCTACGACCATATAAGACCAACTTATTCCGATCATCACTTAAACCGGAATCATCTTTCAATTCCTCTGTCCAAACCCATCAAAACCAGTCACTTTCTGTAATCAATGACTCTTTTCTACCTGAGATTACTCATCTCTGCGAAACCGGTTGCCTAACTGAAGCTTTCTTTCTTCTTCAGTCAAGCTTACAGAATGCCACTTCCGATTCATTCCAAACAAAAGAAGCATTGGGTATTTTGATCCAGTCCTGCAGCCACCGAAAAGATATTCAGACTGGTAGAAAATTGCATGAGATTGTTTCAGAATCGGATCTTTATTGCAATGACTATGTTCTTAATACCCGTCTCATTACAATGTATTCCATGTGTGGGTCCATTTTGGATTCTCGTCTCCTGTTTGATAATTTGCAGAGGAAGAATTTGTTTCAATGGAATGCAATGGTTAGTGGGTACACTAGAAATGAGCTTTATAACGATGCAATTGACGTGTTTGTGGAATTGATGACTGATACAGAGTTTAAGCCTGATAATTTTACATTCCCTTGCGTGATCAAGGCTTGTGGTTGGCTTTTAGATGCTGGACTAGGGAAGATGACTCACGGGATGGTGGTAAAGATAGGTCTTGTTTTGGATGTTTTTGTAAGCAATGCACTGATAGCGATGTATGGGAAATGCGGGCTGGTTGAGGAAGCCATGAAAGTGTTTGATTATATGCCAGTGAGAAACTTGGTTTCGTGGAATTCAATGATTTGTGGGTTCTCTGATAATGGCTTTTCTCAAGAATGCTTTGATGTTTTAGTGGATATGTTGGTGGATGAGGAAGGATTTCTGCCTGATAATGCCACAGTAGTGACCGTATTACCGGTTTGTGCCAGAGAAGTAAAAGTTGATATGGGAATGGGAATCCATAGTTTGGCTGTGAAACTGGGGCTGAGTGAAGAGGTAAAGGTGGATAACTCTCTGGTAGATATGTATTCGAAATGTGGGTACTTGCATGAGGCCCAAGTTTTATTTGATAGAAACAATAGCAAAAATGCCGTTTCTTGGAATACCATGATTGGGGGTTTTTCTGCAGGAGGATATATCTGCAAGGCATTTGATCTTCTGAAGAAAATGCAGATGCAGGTGGAGGTAGAGATTAATCATGTAACGGTCTTAAATATTTTGCCCGCGGTTTTGGAGAGGTCTCAGTTGCTTAGTTTGAAGGAACTTCATGGATATTCAGTTCGACATGGGTTTCAATATGATGAATTGGTGGCTAATTCATTTGTTGCAGCCTATGCTAAGTGTGGAATGCTGAGTTCTGCTGAGCATGTCTTTTATAGCATGGAGAGAAAGACTGTTAATTCTTGGAATGCACTTATTGGTAGTTATGCACAGAATGGTGATCCTAGGAGGGCCTTAGATTTGTATATCAAAATGACATATTCAGGCTTGGAACCTGACTGGTTTACCATTGGTATTCTGCTTTTAGCTTGTGCCCACCTAAAGTCCCTGCCTTATGGTAAAGAGGTTCATGGGTTTGTGCTTAGAAATGGGTTAGAAAGTGATTCATTTATTGCTATCTCGCTGCTATCTCTTTATATCCAGTGTGGAAAATCATCTTCTGCTCGTGTATTGTTTGATGGGATGGAAGACAAAAGTGTAGTTTCTTGGAATGCAATGATATCTGGTTACTCACAAAATGGACTTCCAATTGAAGCTCTAACTTTGTCTCGTAAAATGCTTGCTGATGGAATTCAGCCATGTGACATTTCTGTAGTGAGTGTTCTTGGGGTTTGTTCGCAACTATCAGCTTTGCTGCTGGGGAAGGAAACTCATTGTTATGCATTAAAAACCCTCCTTATAGAGGATGATTTTGTTGGGTGTTCAATTATAGATATGTATGCAAAATGCGGATGCATAAAAGACTCTCGCAGTGTCTTTTATGTATTAAGAGATAAGGATGTGGCATCTTGGAATGCTATAATTTCTGCATGTGGAGTTCATGGACAAGGAAAAGAAGCAATAGATCTATTTGAGAAAATGAAGAAAGTTGGCCAAATGCCCGATTGTTTCACATTCATTGGTATTTTGACAGCATGCTGTCATGCAGGATTTGTTGAAGAAGGGTTGAAATATTTTGATGAGATGCAATATTCACATGGGATAAAACCAAAACTGGAGCATTATGCATGTCTTATAGATATGTTTGGCCGTGCTGGAAGATTGGATGATGCTCTAAGACTTGTCAATGAGATGCCTGAGGAACCAGATAGTGGAATTTGGGGCTCACTGCTCAGTTCTTGCAGAAGTATTGGTGCTGTGGAAATAGGTGAAAAAGTTGCAGAGAAATTGTTAGAATTAGAACCAAAGAAAGTAGAGAACTATGTGTTACTTTCGAACTTGTATGCTGGATCAGATCAGTGGGAAGATGTTCGAAGGGTGAGGCAAATGATGAAGGATATCGGCCTTCAAAAGGATGCTGGCCGCAGTTGGATTGAACTTGGAGGTAAAGTATATAATTTCTTTGTTGGTGACAATTTGCTCCCAGAATCAGAAGAGATGAGGATGATATGGAAAAGATTAGAGAAAAAGATAAGTAAAATTGGATACAGACCTCAAACAAGTTGTGTGCTTCATGAGGTGGAGGAAGAGGAGAAGATTGAGATATTGAGGGGGCACAGTGAGAAGCTTGCAGTTTGTTTTGGGTTGTTGAAGACAACTAAAGGTACAACTCTGAGAATCTTCAAGAACCTTCGAATTTGTGTAGATTGCCATAATGCTGCTAAGTTAATATCAAAGGTAGTTAAAAGGGAGATAATTATGAGAGACAACAAACGTTTTCATCATTTTAGCAATGGAATCTGTTCTTGTGGAGATTATTGGTGAAGAGTTTCTTACGATTGCTTTTGATTGGTGAATATATTGAAGTGAGGTTGAAGATCCATGGCTGCTGAAATGATTGTTTCAAACTCATTACTCTATTACTGCATTTCCCAATATCCATGGAGCTCCTGGCAGACCGATTGAAGTGGGACTGCATCAACATTGAAATGTTCCAAGGATTTTGGAGCTCGGTCAAGCACTCAACCTTCTTCCTATCTTCCATCCTTGTAAACCCTATAATTGATTATGGCAGTAGCAGTGTTAAAAATTTAAAACTAAATAAGAAAATTGATTCTTTCGGAGATTATGCAATTTATACAGGTAAAATTAATCAATTTAATAATTTAGATATTGCTTTAATAGTTGATAAATATATTTTCAATGATTTATGTATTATTTAGTATATAACATTTTTCTATTTTTTTTTCTTCCTTTAATTTTTTTTTTTTTTTTTAACAATTATTTTGGCCATATTAGCCACTGGCGAGAACAGCCGTTTAGCCCTTGACCATAAAGTTGATTGTATTGGGTTTTTTTAAAATTCATCATTTTTAATTGATGAATCAAAATCAAAGGTACCAAACCAAAGATTCAAAATGGCAACACACAGGCCTGGAAGAGTAATTAAGCATAAAATCAGGTTGCCACCATCTGCAAAACTCTTCATTTGCTTCTTCAAGTTATCAAAGCTCATATATAAGCCTTTTCCATTCCACTTGCTATGTGCAATTGCAGCATTACTGGCAGAGCTGAGCATAACTTTCTCATATATGGCAATACCTCTAACCTAGAGTTGTTTCCAAGACCAACAATACTTTCAAGATCAGCATAAGTAATGGGACTTGTAACGTCTGACGATTTAGGCCCCGATTGTGTGTGGCCATAATTGGGCTCACCGGTCCAATCGGAATTTAAATTTGGACTCGTTGAAAAACGATAAATTATAAGGAAAAATAATTTTTATAAGGAATTAAAAGATTGGTGCAAGAATTAGAAAAAATTTAAAATTACCCTACAAACAAAATTGGTATTATCGAAATTGTTAGGGGAAATTTGTAAGGAGAAAAATTTGGGACAAGAGAGGAATTTGTCATAATTAAAAATTAATCAAAATTAATTAAGCAAATGAACCAATAGGAAGAATGATTAAGCTAATTAGTGGGACTAATAAATTTTAATTTTAGTATAAAAGTAAAAAATAAGAGGTAATATCTTCATTCTTCCACTAATACCGTCATCTTCTTCATCTTCTCCTCTTGGCCTACCACCACCCTCCTCAAACCCTAATCTTCCATTTTTTGAACCTATTAAGATCCTAAAAGGAAAAAAAAGATGAGTTTAGAAAGGGAAAAAACAAGTAATTAAAGGATTTTTACCAAAAGCGAATGAGAGAACAAGAAAGGAAGATTAAAAGAGAAAAAGGAAGAGAAATTTTGGGTATAATTTCGGCCACTCTTTGGAGTCCATTAAGGTGAATTTCTTCTTCTTAAATTCAATATTTTTCCATCTATTTGAGACCCATATGGATGATAGTTGTGTTTACAATTAGTAGATTAAGGTTATTTGGAGGTTATGTGAACTTGTATTGTGAAGTGTTGATTTGTTAGGAAATGATGAAATTAAGCTTTGGTGGTTGTGGATGATGATTTTGTGGCTTGAAAACTAAAGGAAAAAGACTTATGAAGATGTGTATGGGGCTACCTAACAAAGGAGAATTAAGAAGAAGATGTTTAAAAGTGGTTAATGGTTGATAAATGACTTAAAAATGATGAATGTTAAGGAAAAGAACATGGAACAAGTGGAGCTATTTGTTTGTGATGAATGGAGTGAATGACTATTGTTTATAATGAACACAAATAAGGTAAAGAAAAGAAGAAGTAAAAATATAAAAAGATGTAGAAAAATATTAAGAACACTGGACATAATTTATGCATAAATATTGGTTGTTTGTGACATTGAATAAAATCTTGTTTATTATGTTAAAGTCAAACAGGTGGGCAAATGAGTACCCATCAAGAGGTGGATAAAAAGAAAGAAAATGTCACCTAACAAGTGAAGAAAAGAAAGAAAAAAGAGGAGGATTGAGACTAATTAGGTATGTGCTTCTTTGATAAAAATCTTGCATGCCATAATAGCCATGAAATATTGTATAATGTTTGTTGATACATGTGATTTACAATGTTAAGTGTTAAATTATTATCTTTAAAGTTTTGTAGTAAATTGGTGTGATATGCTGAGACTTATGAATGTATTTAAGGTCTAAAAATTTGGGGCATGATTATGATTGCATGAGGCTATTGAATTAATTAATTTGTAAAGAATCCAATAGATACCCAGTTACAAATTCACTAGAACATTATTGACAAATTTTATCATAACTTGTGTTGGGGTAATTGGATTAGTATGAAACTATTTAGAATTTAAAGTTAACCCATATTACTAAAAATATTATGGAGAACATAATATGCAATTTGGATTGCATCTAAGTCGAAAATGGAATACAAAATCTTGGACTTAGAAAACCAAGAAATTTTACTTAGAAAACCAAGAAAAAAATTACTGGGCAAAAATTTAAGGAATATATCACAGTAAAATGGTAATAACTTTTAGTAAAAAAACTCTAATTTGGATGATTCTTTTTGCAAATTAAAGCTAAGACAATGAGCTAAAAGTTTACTGAAGACCATAAAGTCTAAAACTAACTAAAAATTGACCGAAATTAAGGCTCAGTCTTAAGGTAAGAATCTATCATAAGCATGAAATTTGCGTTTTGATTTTTTTCATGTGGTATGATGTGTATGTGTGATAGTTGTTGGAAAATTTAAACTTATTGGTACATATGAACATATAATACATATATTAATATGTGATATTGGTAATTTTATAATTAATATATATTTGTGAGTAGTGTTGAAATGGAAATTATAATAGTAATAATGATAATAATGTTAAGGATAATGTTAATGCCCAAATGTACCTAATATTGAACTAGAATAGTGGATAGTTTGTCATGCCAATTAGAGAAAAATAAAATGTGCACCGGCACAATATTGTTAACGCTTGAAATGGTACAATCTTAACACTGGTAATGACATTATTATTCAAAAGTCGATGATGACATTATATTAAAAAGGTGGTAATGACATTATTTTAAGAAGCCGATAATGGCATAATTATGAAGATAGTAATGACAATCTCGTATTCCTATTAATGAGTTCACACGTAGGTGTTATGAGCTTAAGTAAAATATTAAAAAAAAATGATTGTAAATAAAATTAATAATAGTGAGATTATTGTAATTATATTGACTTAGAAAAATAATTATTGACATGTTTGTCTTTTGAAAATTAAAATGGTGAAAATATATGGAAAATTTTTTTATGATACATATAGAATAATATATTTGTCATGTATTAATATGTAAATGTATATATTATATATGTAAGATATTTATCATATGAAGCACGACTAAGTTAATAGCTTAATACAGGTGGTTTCTCTTGCGCAGGTCTTGAGGAATTACGAAATTAGGTTATTGTCATAAAAAGAAGGGAATCTAGTCAAGAAGCAGTTTAAAGCATTAAGTTATTTTTGGTATATTTTGATAAAGTCTTGTAATATATTATCAAAGTTTGTTTGCATCTAGTGCATATATTGAGATATGTACCACTGATATACTGAGTAAAATATTGATATAAATATATGTTATGTAACACCCTCTTATATAATTAGGATTAACCCAACTATATAAGCAAATGTTATAAATTTTCCATTATTGAAAACCTGTGTAAATTAAAAAATTTTTTTTTCCTTATATTATTATCTCATAACATCCTTTCAAACAAATATTTTTTATGTTACCATATTAACATATTAATCAATATCTTATATTATGCATAAAATTATCACTTATCCAATAAAATAAACCGGGTTTGGGCTAAACTAGGCCGATGTTTACAAAATATTATCATAAACAAATACATGTTCTTTAATCCAATACATATTTACAAAACTAACTACCCATATCTCATATGACATGTAACAAAAATAAAAGATGTCATGATATCACTGACCCCAAAAGTCTACATTATAGTCTCTTTCTTCTCTTCAGTCAACTTCCTCTATCTATCGACTCCAAATCTATATATAGAAATACCCACATACTAAGTAATCTAATGTTTAGTGGTGTATATATATATATATATATATATATATATATATATATTCATGCAACCATAGGATGACATATCATGTATATACTCATGCTCATGTCAAAACAATATTCAGCATGTGATAAAATATACATTTAAAATGATACAAGCATGCATTAATATATATAATCATATTGGTAATTAACCATAAATTATTCATACGCAGCTGAACATAAGGACATTATACATTCTTATGCCACATATCATAAAACATTCCATGATCAAGAAATAAGTAGTCGTTTCCATTTTATTCAACTTATTTAATTTGTCAATAGCCTATTTACTCAATAACCGGATTAACCGAATAGCGGGTTATGAATAGGAGTACTCTCCGAGCTTAAACCATACTTTTTATCTATCTATGTATTCCTATAATTATGCTAATCACGAGCTTGAGTCAAAGGCATTCCTAGAGCTTAAGCCACCTTGACTGAATAATATGACAAAGTTGCTAGCAATATGGACAAGAGTGCTCTCCAAGCTTAAGCCACCTTGTCTAATAATTATGAATCATATAGAAGTTTCTTACGATACCGTAAAAGACCTTGAATGCAATGTCATTTATCCTAAGTCTCGTTCTTGTAAAGAGAAATAGACAATTATACATATTCATAATTTCTTTCAACATGATAGGTTATAATCTTATCTCATTCCATACTTGCATGTCATATGCCATGATTTATCTTACTAAGGCTTACAAACCTCATATAAAATACACAATTAAATGCAAGAAAGGAAAATTTGAACAATTTAACACACACACACACACACACACACACACACACATATATATATATATATGTCGCATAATATTTAAGAGACCAAATTTCTAATATTACTTTCCATACAGATTTCTGTCATAATATTAGAATGCATTTTTCGACCATTTAGGAATTGAATTAAATCTCATTGTCTTCTAAGAATTTTAGCTTAATGTCTTAATTTCATACACAACAAGAATCACATAAATGTGAATTTTATAGCATAAGTTATAGCTCAAAAACTACGAGTTGTTCACTGAAAATTTACCCAATATTTTATAGATAGTTCTATAACCGACTTTTGTAACCCATTTTTGGCTCATTTACAATCAGAATTCAAATACAAGTTCTTCATAAAAGTTTTAGCCGTGTGTATAGTTTCATTTCCAATTAGTTTCATGCAAATTCAAGTTCTATAACATGAGTTATGTCTAAAGGAACCAATGTTGTTCCAAACAATTCCAGCAACATCACAAAATACAATAGTTCACCAAAAAATAAATTAAATTCATAGACATGCCTAAAGTCATAAATCATCATAATTATCATTTCCAATATCAATATCATATCAATCATCATATCAAGATATAAAAACTACCATTTCAAAAATGCAAATGGTATGAGTTTAATAATAAACATGCATATATGTACTAATATCAAATGGAGCCTTAAAAATCTTAAGCCCTCAATCTTGCTCCTCCCTTTTGGGGTTTCCACCACCCTCTCTATCACCTAACAAGATATAACATGCCCCTTTTAGGCCAAAGAACAAACACATATAACATAACTCTGCTCTGTAAACATAAACCTAGCTTTAACTATCAAGCTATCCCTTTTAACTCAAAAACCATGTCAAGCTTCTCCTTAACTAATCTAGATGCTAAAAGGAAGAGTTTTAACTCTTCAAAACTATAGCTTGACTAAATAACTAACCCATATGAAATGGGTCTCCACCAAGCACGAAAATGGTGGAAAACAAGAGAAAAGAAGAATAAAATATGGTTTTTACTTCTATCTTTGCTAAAGACAAAGTGGGTTTGGGTATTTAGCTTCTTCCTTTCTTCCTTCTCCAAAAACATGGCTTCTTTAGCTCCAACTACTCCTTCTTTCTACTTTTTTAAACGGTTTTGGGCTATATAGGTGATTTTTCCTTTAGTTTTTTTTTTTTTTTTTATTTTGGTTTCTTTTGAGTGAAAGAAGATGGAAAAATGGAAAGGTGAAGAGGGAGCACTAATTTTGGGTGGAAAAGTTAGGGTTTGGGGATGATGTTAGTGAGGAAGAAGAGAAAGAAGGGTTTTTATACTTTGATAAAGATGTTACTTTCTTCCCTCCTTGTTTTTGCCAAATACCCACTTAAATCTTTGGCTTTTACTTCTTGCTTATAACTCTATCCAACTTTATACCTTTTAATTAAATTACCCACAACATAAATAAAATCCTTAATTAATCATTAAATCCAAAATTTAGACTATGATAATTTTAATTGTGATAATTAAATACATTAATTATTCGAATCTAAATTACAGGCATTACATGTTAAATAGCAAGGAACAAGTTATGAATTTTGGAATATGCCAAATTTTTATTTGGATATATGCATATATTTTAAATCAATATTTTTTAAGAAAAAAGGGTAAGAGAATAATAAACCTAAAGATTATAATAATAAAATATAAGTGTTTATCTTTGGCTAAATTTTCAATACAGCTAGGCTAGTGACGCTTACTTACCTTACTAATATAGACTGGGGTAAAGGGTGTTACAGGATTCCTCATTTTCAACTTCAATTTTCTATCTGATTCTTAGACTTAATGAAAACAATGATAGGAACGTTTGGAACAAGAAATGTAATACCTTCATGTTCTTTTACCTTTGAGTTCAAAGGTTGTTTCCTTGACTACAAATCAACTAATGAAAATTCTACCTGATTATGATAAAGGGTACATTTGAACATTTGATAAACAATACTTACTGCCATTTAGAAAATCAATATTTTCTTACATTAAGCTTTGTAGAAAGAATAATAGAGGTCAGGTGCAAATACCTACCTAGAAAGGATCAACCCAAGCAATTTACTTTGAAATTCCTCAAGAGAATGGATATAAGACAACCTAAATTGCATATGAAATTTTACTTTGGCCACCTAATACTTAATAAACTAATTGATCAATAGTGTATATGCATCTCCTTAAAAGGACACCAACTTAACATTTTAACTACCATCCTAATCTCACTAGGTATTGGATAAGAAGTGAACCGTTGCTTTCTCCATTATCTATAGTGGAAAACATCACCATCTCCAAATAAGCTGCACCTGCTTGCCTTCCCTTCCTAAGAATTAACCTTAAATGTCAAAATGGGCATTATTTTGGAATTAATTATATTAAGTTATTTAGTTTTAATTTTTGAGGTAGCAGTTGTGGATTCGTTTTGCATAAAAATATTAATTAATTTCAAATTTAAAAATTATTGGAAAAATTGTGATTATGAGCTATTTTGAGAGGATAATTCAGGTGAGTCCCACAACTCGGTTTTGGGAGAAAGACCCGGATATGTGTTCCTTGACATAAGGACTATGAATTAATATATTTATATACTCAAAATAGAGAATGTGTGAATAGAAATTGAAGCTCAAAGTAAGCTCTTTGCTAAGGAGATATAAAGAAAAAAAAGTGAAAGTGGGAGTTTTGTCCCACATCACTAATATGTGAAGTTGGACTTGTGTTTATATATTAAGATACATTCTTACATGGGTAAGAAAGTAGCATGGAAGGCTCTCTCTCGCGCGCTCAGGCGTAGAGAGGGAGGGGTGCAAATCCATGGTCCGGGATAGGCCAATGCATAGGTGAGCGACTTGCGTACACAAATATCGGCCCAAAATCTCGTGGTCCAGACTAAGCCCAATTTTCACATATTTTTTTTATTTCTAGAAATTGAAAAAATACTCTCGTGTTGATCCATACAACTAGTGGTCTATCATGCCCGTGTGGATCCATACGGTCATATCAATTCTACACTCCCGTAAGGATCCACACGACTAGACCATTGACACACCCGTGTGTTTTCCATTTCTCTTATTTTTTGAATATTGAATTAACAATTTCTCCTATTGTTGTTGTTTTTCTCCAAACAATCTTAAGACAAATTTTCGTTTGTTAATTCTTTATTCAGATTTATTAATTCTTAGAATTAATATAATTTGTTTGTTGTTTCAGAGAAAT
>CATIWF010101986.1:0-14999 GCA_949630135.1 Balakata baccata | reverse complement strand
TAAATTTCAGACCAATTGGACCATTTTGGAATATTTTATGCAATTTACAAACATGTTCTGTTCTCTGCCCTGTTTTTGACCATAGGCAGTTTTGAGACACCAAATTTGCTTCTTCATATCTTACAACGTGTAAGTCATATTTGTGTGAAACTTTATATGCACATAAATATGTTAAAATGGAATATTTTTCATGTTGACAAGTTGCATCCATTGTGCCTCTAAGGTCCTCATATGGTAGGGTAATTGGGACTGGTCAGAAACAGGGCTGGCATCCAGCTAGTCTGACTTGTGAAAGTCATAACGCAGAACATACATAACATATTGAGGTGAAATTTGTGCCAAAATTTAGCTAAGACATATACACATAACTTTCATGTTTTGACCATTTACAGATTATGTCTATAAGGAGCTCAAAATTGGCCAACAACGGACTGGACCTGCCCAGAACACTAAGCAGGCAGCTCAAATGTGGAATAGGCTTGACTCTCTTGCCTATAACTCAACATCCACCCACGATCTAGCCCTAAAATTTGGTATACAGCTAGGTAACACATATATCTACAACTTTTATGTTTTGAGATTCCTCAAATACGGAATCTATCATATAGAAACAGAATCAAAATAGAAAGTAATTCAGCTAGGTTCCTCAATGGAACCAGTTCTAGTCCGATGCCTATATCTTTTTACAGAAACAAAATCATGCAAAACCATTTATATATAATTAAACCTAAGACATAAGTATACAAGTTTTATGTTTTACATAGTTCCAGAATCAGTCTCTATGGCTTTCAAAATCGAGTGACAAAACACTGCTTGTGACTGACCCGAATCAGTCATAATGAACACTTAAAGAAGAAGATATGATTACTTACCAAGAACGAGCTTTCAAGGGCTGAATTTACAGAAAAACTTAAATAAAACAATGAAGAAAAGATGGATATTATGGGGGAAGAAGAAGAAGAAACGGCTGGGGAGATAAGGCTGTTCAGAATGTGTGAAAAGAACCAAAATGGGCAGCACTAATAAGCCAAAGGTTGCCTCTCTTTCTTTGTCCTTTCTTCCTTTTCCTTTTCTTTTTCTTTTTTTTTTTTAATTTCTATCATTTAATTATCTAATTTTCAATACCTTGTCATCCTTATTTAATTTATAACTTCACACGTGCGACTTGCTCTTATTACGATAAACCGACCGGTAGCAAGTCTACCTCGTGAGCATGTTCTAGCTAAAATCCCTACGTATGCATGTGTTTTGTATGAATGACATTTATAAAATGAATATATCCAAATGGAATGTGTGTAATAATGCATGTGGGAAAGTCGAGGAAGTTACACTACATCTCCTTGGCTCCCCTCATCATCACTTGATGTAAGATCATCCCATATAGCTTTATGGCCTTTGTCTACTTCATCTTTGTGAGACTTACTTTTGTACTTATTGAGCCTTGGACATTCGAACTTGATGTGGTCTTTCTTCCCACATTCATAACACTTCATTTCCTCCTTGTTCATGTTGAAGTTTGATGAGGAGCATTTGAACTTTGAGGTCCTTTGCTTGTAGTTCTTGATAGTTCCATACTTTTCTAGATAGCATAGCTATCTCTTCATCTTATTCTTCACTCATCTCATCATCACTAATGAGGTCCAAGTCTTAAGCCTTGGAGGAGGTGGTGTTTGCGTTTAGTGCAAGAGGCTTCCCTTTCACCTTCAAGCTCATTTTCCTTTGTAAGAGCCATCTCATGTGTTAAAAGCTTACCATTGAGTACATCGGTAGGAATGGTGCCCAAGTCCTTATTGGCTTCTTCTATACCTCCCACTTCTGAGCCATAATCCTTCATAGGAAGACTTCTCAAAATCATATTGTTTGCTTCTTCAAGGCTTGTATGTCTTCCACATTTCTTCATGTTGTTGATAATAGAGAGTAGGTAGTTTGTCATGTCAGTGATGGTCTCATTGGCATTCATCTTAAAGAGTTCATATTCATTCATGAGGAGTTAGATCTTTCTTAAATGAACTTATTTTGTGTCTTCATGGTAGTTCTCCAATGTCGTCCACATGCTATAAGCTATTGGACAATGTTGAAAACTCTTATACTCTTCAAGAGAGAGGGAGAGAGCTTACTAGAATGGCCATGACCTTCTTGTTCTTGCCATTAGCCCTCTTATGTAGTTCGATCCACTCATCCCTTGGAAGAAATTCATCTTCTCCTTCAAGATTGTTCTTTGTTGGTGGTGTCCACTCCTTACGAACACTATCCCAAACATAATTGCCTTCACTATCTAAGTAGGCCTTCATTCTAAACTTCTAAAAGGCATAGTTTGACCCACCGAAGTAAGGCTTAAGGCTTTGGAATCCTTCTTGAGCCATTGTTGATCTTTGCAAGATCTGATGAAGCTTGAATTCCAGACCTTGCTTTGATACCAATTATTACCCAAGCAATCACCAAGAAATGGGGGTCTAAATTGGTGAGAAAATAAAATTTTTGCACTTCACAAAGAAAAGAGAATATTGAAGAAGTGGGATACAAGAGATTTATAGAGGTTTAGGTGTTAACTAATCCTACTCCTCTCCCTAAGCGCAATTGGGCATTCACTACGTAATCACTTGGGATTACAAAGAGAGTTTTTCTAGCTCACTCACAACTAGGTATTTTCCAAGGCTAATACTTAACCCAAAGTTTTCTTGTGTTTTAATGACTTACACAACAATCAATTCCTCGTAATTTGGCTCATACACTACCCAATTACAAGATAACTCAAGTGTTTAAGGCTAACACTTGAACCCTTACAAACAATTAATGAATGAAATTTGAGAAAACAAATTGAAAAAGTTTTGGCACAATGAAAGTAGTTAGATTACTTAAATGGTCTTTTGGTAGGGTATTTATACTGATTTCCCTCCAAATAGTTGTTATAAATGAGTGTCACAACTCTTTCTATTGTTCTCTTATAAGTGCATTTAATATAGCCTACAGAGACAGTTTTCCGGTCAGGAAATGGCCTAAGCTGACACGTGGCATCATCTGGTTGGCTAATAACTCCAACGGCTAGTTCCTATATGATTTTCCCAATCGGGACTCTAATTTTTTTGATCGAAACTTGCTCGATGCTGCCTTGACCAGTGACTTTGGATTGTTAACTTTGAATGTTTCCCAATTGGGATACTCATTCCCGTTGGGACCTTGGTCAATTAAGATTGGTCATTTTGACTTCCCAGATGATGTGACACATTTTAGAAGAGGCTCATCTCAACGGTTATGTCCATTTGTATTTCTTGATCGGGCCTCAACCTTTTCCGATCTGGAATTGTGCTTTCCCGGCCAGGATTGGACCTATCCCAATCTGTATTAGCTACTGGAACTCTAGAAGACCAAGAGCCAGTCGTTTCTAGTTTGGAAATAATTTTCCCGATCTGGAACAAACTCACGGTCGGGATATTTTGGTCCCAGTCGGGACTTAGATGCTCTTATGAAATACTTGACTTGTTCAATAGGGAAATCAAAACCAAATGTGTTAAAACTTTGAACACTATCAAAATAATACTAAATGAAGATATTAGTGACATTTAATTTGATTGTCAAGATCAAAATGGAGAGTGAACACCTTAAGGTCGATAAGAACTATTGTACAAGAAGTTTGTAAGTTTGAAGGACTCCTGAATGGCCACCGAGTGATGAGTCATGAAACTCTTGTAATAGCTATTGAATGATGCTAGAATTATAGGGTATTGGAACACCCTTCTATGCAGTAGACTAAACACTACTACACAAGAGAATGCTACCTAACTATGTTTGGTTAAACCTGTTACAAATAAAAAAAATTTTCTGATTTAATTTATTCATCACATCTATATCATAATAACCATAATAACTGAATTATGTGACATGTTTATTAACTGTCAATTCATCATATCCATGAACAAAATAAAATGTATATCATGCCTCAGGCCAAAACATGCCCTCTCATAACAACCTTTATTAGATTTGTCTAGCTACCCAAATGAATTATTAATGAATATAAAATGCATGACCTAAACTCTAGCTTCTCTGATAGGCTTATCCTTCTTTTCAAGTCAACTCTGCTACTTAGCGGCTCTAACCTACGTGCAAAAAACCCACATGCTAAGCTATTGAAAGCTTACTGGTATATATAATCATAAAAATTCTTGCATGAATATACATGTATAACATGGCACACAAACATCAATCATAATTAATCTACACACATCTTAGTCATTTTATCATCATGGTTCTACCAATCAATTCATAGTCATAACGAAGATGCATACCTAGTAAGTGGAAGCCACATTTTTAAATTCAATCTCGTAATCTGATTCTTACTTGGAAGTATTACCAATATATTTTTACTAGCCTAAATACTCAATACCTGGACTATCCGGATACGAGTTAAGAATATGAGCGTTTTCCAAAGCTTTAACCACCCTATTCACTTGTCTCAGCCAAGTGCGCTTTCAAAAGCTTCAAACAATTATATTGAGTAAAAGAGGGTCAAGGGTATTTTTTAAAGTTTCAAACATCTTGCCTATAATGAATGGAAGAGAAATGATAAATAGATGGTCAAGGGTACTTTCTAAAGCTTCAACCATTTTACACATAATGCATGGAAACCTATGATACCATAATAATAACCCTGAATGTATGGGTGTCAAAATGGGTCATGACACGTGAACCCGACATGCAAAACAAGTAAAGTTTAAGGGTTAGTGTTGAGCTTATACGAGTTCATGTCATAAATAGATCGATCTATTTATGACACAACTTAAATAGTATCATATCATGGGTTGACATGCAAACCCATTACAACCCGTTTAATTTTTTCATATTGTGTCAACCTAACCCAACCCATTTGTTGCCTAAGCAATCACTAAGAAGAGGAGATGAAATGGTGGGAAATTAAAATTTTGGTGCACATAAAGATAATAGAAGAAAGAGAGAAGAGAGAGACACACAAATTTCATAGAAGTTCAGGTGTTAACTAACACTACTCCTCTCCTTAATCTCAATTGGGTGTTCACTAATCTAACCATTAGATTACAAGTGGAGTTTTACCTAGCTCACTCCCAACTATAGTATTTTTCACAATGCTAAAACTTAATCCAAAATTTCATTATGTTTTAATGGCTCACACAATAACCAATTCCTTGTAATTTGGCTCATATACTACCCAATTACAAGATAAGCCCAAATGTTTAAAGCTAACACTTAAAACAAGAATTAATGAATGAAAGATGAGAAAATAATTTGCAAGTGTTTTGGCACAATCAAAGTAGTTAGATAAATTAAATGACCCTTTGGTAGGATATTTATACTGATTTCCCACCAAATAGCCGTTACAATTATAAGTACATTTAATGTTGTCTATAGAGAAGGTTTCTTAGTCTGAAAAGTATGTTTTCCCGTCAGGAAATAGCCTAACTTGACACACGGCAGCATCTGTTTGGCTGAAGGCTCTAACAGCTAGTTCCTATATGAATTTCCCGATCGAGACTTAAGGTTTCCTAGTCGGGACTTGCTCAATGCTGTCTGTTCCAAAGGACTTTGCACTATTGGTTTTAAGTCTCTCCCGATTAGGATGCTCCTTCTGCTCGGGACCTTGGTCAGTCAATGTTGGTCGTTTTGACTTTTCAGATGACGTGGTATAATTTGGTTGGGGCACCAATCAATGATCATGTCTTTTTGAATTTCCCGGTCGTGCTTTCCATTTTCCTGGTCTGGAAAGTTATTTCCTAGTCGGGACAATGGCCTTCCGAGTTTGTATCGACTACTAGAACTTTGGGATGTCCAAGGACCATTGTTTCTCGATCTGTACACAAGTTTTCTAGTCTGTAACAGTGTCTTGATCTGGAAATGCTAGTCCCTATCGGGAGTTACACTTCCTTAGGAAATTTTTAACTCATTCATTGGGGAAATCAAAATCAAATGACCTGAAACTTTAAACACTATCAAAACAACACAAAGTGAAGATATTAGTAACATTTAATTTGATTGTCAAGATCATGATAGAGAGCAATCACCCTAAGGTCAACAATCTCCCCCTTTTTTATTTTGAGAATCAAACTAAGCAAAAAATAACAAATTGATAATGCATAAATTAAACTAAAGTACTAAGAAATGTGCATATGGAGTTTCACATCATTTGAAGCAAGATTACTAATAGAATAACTAAGTCAAACAAGATTGTTAAAAGTTAATATTTTTAACATAGTTACCAGTCCGAACATTAATGTGATGTTTGCTTAAGTTTTCATGGTTATTCTCCTCCTTTGGCAAGATAAAAAAGAAATAATACATAAAGTAGAATAAAGCAAGCAATCAAGATATTTTATTTATATATATTAAAAAAAAAGAAATGTGTTACAAAAGAAATGAATCTGAACATGATTTGCCACACACCTAAGATACCTAGCATAGAAAGGAAAAGACATGTAAAACTAAGCTAAACATCTTCTTCTTTATCATCCACCTCCTCTTCTTCTTCACCACCCTCTTCCTCCTTATGAAAGCCTTGCTCCCCCTCAAGTGGATTCTCCTCTTCAAAACTATGAGTGTAAATATTGAGATTTAATTGTCCTTACATGTTTTGAATATCCAAGTGGAGATGTTGTATCATATTCCTCATGGTATTGAAGGATTGCAATTGAACATCATAAAGACTTTGTAAAGACACATGCTTAGGTTAAGGCGTCTCTTGAGGAGGACTGGCTTGAGGACCTGAGGCTGCTCCTCCTATTGATAGCCTTGCATATTTCCTTAAGGCTTCTTGGGTTGCCTTTTGGGTTCCATGCTCTCCAAAGGCATAGAAGAATTGTTTGACCTCCTTAAGAGGTCTTATAATTGCTTTGCAATTCAAGAGATATTTGATGTCTAGGAAGTTGTCAAATTGGGAGCGAGAGGAAGTGATAAGAGAAGTATTTTCGTCCATTATGAGATTGAGGTATTTTGCAAGGTAAGTTATTTGTGCATGATGAGAAATAGTACCTTTAGTGGTGGTTGCCATAGAGAGGAATTTATCAAGATGAAGATGGGTGGTTTTAGGAGGTTTGTGGTGAATCATCGCGTATAGGTAGAAGATGTCATCATGGGTAACTTCTTCATTGCTTTCACTTCGAGCATTGATAATGAAAGTAATGATGCGATGAAGGATGCAATAGGTGAAGGTTTTGATGTGTTTGGCTTTGGATTTCTTGTCAAGGTGGGTTTCAAGAGAGATATCTTGCCACACATTTAGATGAGTAAGATGTATACCTTGTGCATTGAGAAGACCAACTTTCTTGAATCCAAAAACATCTGCGAATTGGTGCTTAGTCATCTCTTATTATTGTCTGAAAAGACAAAAACGCTCACCATAGTACCCAAAAGGATGCTTGGGTTCCTTGATGACTTGGAGAGTAGAGAGAAATTCAAGAATGAGTTCATCATGCCCATCCTCCATTGGCATGACAAAGGCGGTCCACCCTATTTCTTCAAGAATATCCTTGATTTCATATTTCGTCTTTGACTCCTAATTTCTCCAAGTCTTCAACATCAAAGGTTTGATTTGAGATGAATTTCTTATTGCTAATATGAGCATGGCAAATCTTTTCTTCTTTGGAGAAAGCATTAAAAAAGTCTTGATAGGATGTGAAGTTGGAAGAGGAAGAGGTCAGGCCCTTTGCTTTGGATGCACGAGTTTTGGAAGAGCCTGTTTTGGGTGCCATTGGAGGAGAGAAATTGAGGATAAAGATGAAGAAAATAGGGAGATGAAAGAGTGAAAATGACTTAGAGAGAGAGTTTAGAAGGCAAAGTGAGGGAAGGAAAAAGAAAAAATGGGGTATTTATAGATATTCAAGGGTCAAGATGACCGTTTGTAGGGGTATAAGAGGAGTTATTACATAATTGAAATGATTAGGGGCAGTTAAAAAAAATTGTCAACGGGCAGGTCCCGATCAGGAAAGGGTGGTTCCCTACCGAGAACCTTCCAATGGTAAAAAAAAAATTTAAACAGGATAACATTATCCCGAACGGGACTGGAGGATTCCCGAGTGCGAGATAATAAATAGTTGTAATGGTTGGGTAAAATTTCAAATTTTCCTACCAAGACATGGGTTGTCCTGAGCTGGAAAGTCACGAGTTATAAAAAGTCACTAGCAAGACACAACTATCCCGAGTAGGACTATTATCCTAAGCAAGAAAACCACTTTCCAAGTGGGAATTAAACCATAGGTACAAAAGGTAAAAAAAGGAAAGAAAATGACTAACTAACCTAGTGTGGCATATCATAGATGATAATCATAGGTAATTTATGATAATTTGAACATTTGAAGCCATAAATATTCAAGGGATCCATAAAAGAAAAAAAACACACATATGAAAACATTCATTGAGCGAAAAAGATGCGTGCAAATCAATCAACAACCATGTAGATCACATAGCCATTTTTTCATGTAAAAGATGGAGAAAATATGGTTTAAAAGAATTTTTAGATCAAAGTGCTCCCAACAAGCATATCAAGCTCTCTTTTTATAAAACTAAATCTTTCATCATTAAAGGGCTTGGTAAAGATATCTGCCAATTGGTTGTTAGTCTTAATAAATTCTAATACAACATCAGCATTTTGCATATGATCTCTTAAAAAATGATTCTTAATGTCAATATGCTTACTTCTAGAATGTTGAATGAGATTTTTTGAAAGATTTATTGCACTTGTGTTGTCACATTTGATAGAAATGTGATCAATCACTTTACCATAGTCCTTAAGTTGTTATTTCATCCAAAGAACTTGAGTGCAACAACTTATCGCCACATATTTCGCTCAAGGCAACTGCAACTTGTTTCTTGCTAAACCAAAAAACTAAACATTCACTAATGAAATGACAAGTTCCATATGTGCTTTTTCTATCTAAAAGGCTACCAGCATAATCAGCATCCGAAAAACCAATGATATGGAATGATATGTTTCTAGGATACCATAAGCCTAAATGTATAGTACCATGAAGATATTTCACAATCCTTTTTACAACATGCAAATGTGATTCCTTAGGACATGATTGAAATCTAGCACATAATCATACACTATACATAATATCAGGTCTAGAGGAGGTTAAATAAAGAATAGAACCAATCATACCTCTATAAAGCTTTTCATTAATAGTTTTACCCATATCATCTTTATCCAATTTTGTCGAAGAGCTCATTGGTGTCTTGGCATTCTTGCAACCATCCATTCCAAACTTTGTGATCAACTCCTTTGTGTATTTGGATTGGTTAATAAAAATGTCATCTTTGCATTGCTTAATTTGAAGACCAAGAAAGAATTCGAGTACTCCCATGCTCATCTCCCTAGTCATACACTTGGCAAAAATTTTCATTAATAGATCTAAAGATAATGTCATCAACATAAATTTGAACAATGAGAGTGTCATGTTTATGCCTTTTAATGAATGGAAAATCCATTATCTACAAGAAATGCATTAAGTCCTTCATACCAAGAAGCTCTAGGAGGTTGCTTCGATCTATATAAGGCCTTAGTGAGCTTATAGACACGGTTTGGAAAAGCATGATCTTCAAAACCGGGAGGTTGTTTAATATAGACTTCTTTCGTAATAAAACCATTTAAAATAGCACTTTTAACATCCATTTGAAAAAGCTTGAAATTCATATGGCATGCATATACTAGTAAAATATGAATTGCTTCTAATCTTGCTACAGGAGCAAAGGTTTCATCATAATCAATGCATTCCTCTTGGTTATACCCTTTGGCAACCAATCTAGCTTTATTTCTAGTAATGTTACCTTCCTTATCTAAATTGTTCCTATAGATCCATTTACTACCAATGATAGGGTAGTCCTTAGGTTTTGGAACTAAAGTACAAACTATGTTCCTCTCAAATTGGTTGAGTTCCTCTTGCATAGTAATCACCCAAAGCCTCATCAGTTGACTTTGGTTCAATTTGAGAGACAAAAGCAAGATTAGAATCAAGAAGCTTAGAGCAAGTACTTATACCTTTTGTAGGATCACAAATAATTTACTCATTTGGGTGGTTTCTTACAAACTTCTATTCCTTTAGTAGCTCATTTATTTCTTGCTCTTGGACTTGAGGTTGTTCATCCTCTTGATGCTGCTCTTCTTATTTCTCATCAATATTATTCTTCTTTAATAATTTTCCTTGTTTCTCTTGATTAAGATTGAGATTCTTCATGGCACCTACAACATCATCTAAAGGAATACCTTTCCTAAGATCATGTCTACAAGAATCATCAAAATTAACATGCATTGACTCTTCTACAACTAAGGTTCTTTTGTTAAAGACCCTATAGGCTTTGCTAGAGGTGGAATAGTTAAGAAATATGCCCGCATCCAATTTTGAGGCAAATTTTCTAAGATTATCCTTAGTATTCAATATAAAACATTTGTAACCAAATACTCTAAGGTATGAAATCTTGGGTTTTATTCCATTCCAAAGCTCATAAGAGGTTTTGTTTAAAATAGGTCTTTTGAAAACATAGTTTGAAATATAACAAGCGATATTAGTGTCTTCTGCCCAAAAGTAGGTTAGTAAACCATACGTATTAAGCATTGTTCTAGCAATTTCTACCAATGTTCGATTTTTCCTTTCAACTACTCCTTTTTGTTGAGGAGTTCTAGGTGTGGAAAAATCATGAGAAATTCCTTTTTCTAAACAAAAATTTTCAAAGAAATCATTTTCAAACTCTTTGCCATGGTCACTTTTAATCTTAGAGATAAAATATCCCTTTTCATTTTGAACTCTCTTGGCAAAGTGCTTGAAATTTTCAAAGGCATCACTTTTATAAGCTAAGAAAATTACCCATGTAAACCTAGAGTAATCATCTACAATGACAAATGCATAATGTTTTCAACCTAAGCAGCAACTCTACTAGGTCCAAACAAATCAAGATGCAAAAGTTGTAGAGGTCTAGAAGAACTCATAACATTTTTTAGCTTGAATGATGAATTGTATTGCTTTCCTCTTTGACATGGCTCACAAGTCTTATCCTTCAAATACTTGACCTTTGGGAGCCTATCGACTAGCTCATCCTTAATAATGCTTTGAATTAGTTCCATGCTTGTATGTCTAAGGCTTCTATGCCATAGCCAAGATTCTTCACTAATAAATATAAGACAACTAGAGAAAACATTAGTTAACTTATGTAAGTTAATTATTTAAGTGTTGTCATCCATTTCTCCTTTGAATATCTTTTGACCATTTAAAGAGGTCATTAAACATCCATTAGAGCTAAAGATGATTAAATTTCTCTTATCACATAATTGACTCACACTTAAGAGATTATGCTTCAAACCATCAATAAGCATTACATCCTCAGTAATTGAAATATCATTGAGTCCTATGTAACCTTACCTCCATCCATACGTTTGATATTTGTGAAGAAAATTTTATTTCCAATCATATGCCCTAAGCATGCACTATCCAATAACCACACATTTTCATTGCTTATGGATTTAAGGCATACTTACAAAACATAAATTCAAGTTTGGCTTTTAGGAACCCAAACCAACTTGGGTCCATAGAGGTTAGTTTTAGGAGAATTCTAATAGGATTTCCTTATCAAACAATGAATGTTAATGTGCCCAAACTCCATGCAACAATGACATTGCTTAGTCTGAAACGACTCTTGCCACTTCACTTGGAGTTTTGGCCTCATAACATTCTTATTTAAGGCATAAGAGAAAGTGCAACAACAAGCACATTCAAGTGTAATGAGTGCTTTTCTAGGTGGATGTCTCTTATATAAGAAGGTATGGTTGGCCTTTTAAGATTTCCCTCTTGAGCCAAATGAGTCTTTGCTATTATTCTTTTGAATAGAGGCTTTATTGTATGATTTATTTTTAACCTTAGAGGCGCCTACCTTAATTGAGGAGGTTTGTGATGTGGACGCCTTAACAAAAATAGTTCTAAGTGTGGATGATGATGATGCTCCATTAAAGCTTAGGTCATGTCTCACTATGGGAGGTCTTTGGGATACAATAATGATATCCAAACTCTCATTCCCTTTGTGAAATTTAGAAATAAAGAGTCTTAACTCCTCAACCTTATTTTTCAAAGCATTATTTTCCTTAAGTAAAGAATTGGTTGAAGGTCTAGATGAAAACTCATCTAATGACTTTTTAAGATAAGCATTAGAAGTTTTTAGCTCTTTCACAACCTTTTGAAGGATGGATATGTTATTCTTAAGTTTAGAGCTATTTTTCATGTGACAACTTTCTTTTTATATCTCTCTAATTCTAGATCCATATCCTCAATAAATCATCATCATCATCATCATCATTATTAACACAATATTAGAGTTATCCTCTAAAGCCATGAAGCACAAGTTGGCTACACCTTCTTGACTACCTTCATCATCACTTGATGTAGGATCATCCCATGTAACTTTATAGCCTTTGTCTCCTCCATCTTTGTGAGACTTACCCTTGTACTTCTTGAGCCTTGGACATTCGGATTTGATGTGGCCCTTCTTACCATATTCATAGCACTTCATCTCTTCCTTGTTCTTATTGAAGTTGGATGTGGAGCCTTTGAACTTTGATGTTCTTTGTTTATAGTTTTTGATATTTCCATATTTATTGACTATCATTCTCTTAACTCTTTTTGATAGCGTGGCTATCTCCTCATCCTCTTCTTCACCTCCCTCAGCATCACTAATGAGGTCCAAATCTTGAACTTTGGAGGAGGTGGTGCTTACCTTTAGTGCAAGGGCCTTCTTTTTTTCTCTTTCTCCTTCAAGCTCCTTCTCTCTCACAAGAGTCATCTCAAGAGTTAAAAGCTTGCCAATGAGCACGTCGGTAGGAATGGTGCTCAAGTCCTCATTGGCTTCTTCTATACCTACTACTCTTGAACCATAGTCCTTCATTAAAAGACTTCTCAAGATCTTGTTGTTTACATCTTCAAGACTTGTACATCTTCCATATTTCATCATATTATTGATAATTGAGAGTAGACGATTTGTCATGTCGGTGATGGTCTCATTAGGCTTCATCTTAGAAAGTTCAAACTCATTCATAAGGAGTCAGATCTTTCTTGAACGAACTTACTTTGTGCCTTCATGGTAGTTCTCCAAAGTCCTCCACATACTATAAGCGGTTGGACAATGTTGAACTCTCCTACACTCTTTAAGAGAGAGAGAGCTTGCTAGGATGGCCATGGCCTTTTTGTTCTTGCCATTTGCCCTTTTGTGTGGTTCAGTCCACTCATCCCTTAGAAAAACTTCATCTTCTCCTTTAGCATTTTTCTTTATTGGTGGTGTCCACTCCTTGCGAACACTATCCCAAACATCAATGCCTTTACTATCCAATTAAGCCTCCATTCTAAACTTCCAATGAGCATAGTTTGACCAATCAAAGTAAGGCTTGAGAATTTGGAATCCTTCTTGGGCCATGTTGATCTTTGCTAAAGTTGATGAAGCTAGAATTCTAGACCTTGCTCTAATACCAAGTGTTGCCCAAATAATCACTAAAAAAGAGGGGGGATGAATTGGTAGGAAATTAAAGTTTACAAAGATAATGGAAGAAAGAGAGAAGAGAGAGTCACATGAATTTTATAGTGGTTCGAGTGTTAACTAGCCCTACTCCTCTCCCCAATCTCAATTGGGTTTCACTAATCTAACCTTTAGATTACAAGTAGAGTTTTACCTAGCTCACTCCCAACTATGTTTTTTTTCATAAGGCTAACACTCAACCCAAAATTTTCTTATATTTTAATGGCTCACACAACAACCAATTCTTTGTAATTTGGCTCACACACTATCCAATTACAAGATAAGCCCAAGTGTTTAAAGCTAACACTAAAACCCTTACAAGAATTAATGAATGAAAGATGAGAAAATAATTTTCAAGAGTTTTGGCACAATCAAAGTAGTTGGATAAATTAAATGGCCTTTTGGTAGGGAATTTATACTGATTTCCAACCAAATAGCTGTTACAAATGAGTGTCATAACTCTTACTAACGTTCTTTTACAAGTGCATTTAATGTTGTCTGCAGAGAGGTTTCCTAGTCGAGAAATAGCCTAACTTGACACATGACAACATCTGGTTGGCTGAAGGCTCTAACAACTAATTCCCATATGAATTTTCCGGTTGGGACTCAAGGTTTCCCAGTCAAGACTTGCTCGATGCTGCCTATTCAAGGGACTTTGCACTATTGGTTTCGAGTCTCTCCTGGTCGAGACACTCTTACCAGTTGGGACATTGGTTAGTCAATGTTGGTCGTTTTGACTTTACAGATGATGTGGCACAATTTTGTTTGGGCACCAATCAACGGTCATGTCTTTTTGAATTTTCCGATTCAGCTTACCATTTTCCTGGTCTGGAAAGCTATTTCCCGGTTGGGACTGTGACCTTCCCGATCTATATCGGCTACTAGAACTTTGGGATGTCCAAGTGCCATTGTTTTTCAGTCTGCACACAAATTTTGTTAGAGAAGTGCTCTAAAGGCAATCACCTTTAACACTTATTGTACATGTTTATTTGATTAATTAGAGGCATTTTTATTAATTTGGTATTTATTTGCATATGAAATGATATAGATCTTAAACTGATTAATGAAAGTCCATGATATGAAACATAGCATGAAGCAAATCATGATGGGATCATGATAATGAGATTCTTATCATGTGTAATTATGTTAGAATCTAAATTATCCCTAGTCATAGGAACAACAAGATGGGACATTATTGATCCGGATAGACTAGCACATGCTATACTTCTTGATTGGATTAAGCAGTAGATCTCATAAGCTATGAGCATGAGATGTTCAAAGTTAACATGTGGATGCTTGCTAAGAGTAGTCAAGTACATTGGATGACCTGCTATGAGACAATCATGTGGATTATCTATTCAAATGTCAATGATAGTCTCATCATAGCAATGGTGCATGTATCCTTAGACTTGAGGTACTCAAGGATATCTTGGATACTGATTCTGTGCTTTGACTCCATTCCTTATTGCCTCATAGAGGTCGCTCATAGG
>CATIWF010101979.1:0-12021 GCA_949630135.1 Balakata baccata | reverse complement strand
TTTCCTGGGATCATGAAATAATATGTACCCCTCGTTTCCCTGTGATTAGTCTATGATGATTTAATATATGAGCATGACAAGAGATTTTTATGAGTTTATGATATTGATGAAAAATTTTATATTTGATATTTTCTATAAATGACTGCTATTATAAATTATTGTACCACTGAGTTGTATAACTCAACGCGGGAATTTGTTTTTCTCTTGCGCAGGTTTAAAGTGAAGATTAAGCGACAAGCATTGTAGATATAAAGTCGCCGATAGTAGACCCCACAATATGTAGCCAAATAGTAGCGGTAGCCATTCCGAGCGGGTTGGTTTTTCTTTTGTATTTTATTATTATGATATTAGTGTTGTAAAAAAAAAAAAAATTAAATACTCATATATTTTATTCTAAATAAAAGAAAAATATTATAGTATTTTATATTATTTACAAATGTTTTGATATTTGGTTTTGTAAACCGTAACACTACTTATCAGTCTGGTATACGATGGTGTATACAGAAGGATAAGGGGTGTTACAAGGGCTACCCCACTTTTTGAGAGAAGAGACCCTGGTTATAACTTGCCTTACCTAGTTTATGACATGATGAATCTTACAAATGGAAGTCTGAAGATGATTTTGTTGCTCCTTTAATTGTTTGCATAAACCAAAAAGCGGATGCTCTCAGTTCTTAAACTTGCTTCCTGTTCATTTTAACCTAAGAACTTACTTTGGCACTTCACAAATTGTCGTTATTTCAGCTTATATATCAATTTAATTCCATTTGATGCTTCCTATAATGTTGAGGTTGTTATTGGGAATTTTTACGTGTTTGACCTTAAAACTCGCCCTAAGAATTCTACATGATAGTTGGAAATCAGTTCCTTGTCACTCTTGTTTTCTAGCACTTATTTTTATAAGATAATGTTCTCTGTTTGTTTGGTTCACATATCAGCTGACTGGAAAACATGGCGTGCTAATCCAGAGACTAATTAGTGTTACTGAGGCATTGCTAATCATCAAATATGCTAAAACCACTGTTGTGTTGATGCATCCTTGAATAATCCCCTTTTTGCTTGTTTTAGAAAGCTGTCATGGCAGCACAGTGGAACCATACACATTAGTTTTTTAAATTCACAATCTTCAAATCTGCTAAAAATGAAATGAGAATAATCCCTTTTTACTTGTTGGTTTTGAGAGTTGTCTTAACAAGTGGAATAGAACCTCGTTTTCTATAATTCTCAACACATGCTCACTTCTGCTTGATTTATTCCAGTTTTTTGCTTTACTTTTTTCTCCTACTTTCAATATACCTCCTTTTATTTTGTTAAAGTTCTTATAATTGTTGCTGAAGTTAGGCTGACATCTTGTTTTGCAGGTTTTCCATTTTCTATATACTTATTCCGTTACTATTGATATATGTCCCTTCACTCTTGATGAGTTTGCTCAAGCATTCCATGATAAGGTTAATTCTCAGATCCTATCTTTTCCTCAGCTTGTATTTCAGATATGTTTTGAAATGCCTGTTTATTTTTGGTGGCACTTGTTTCTCTTTTTGGTTCATTCATATTTCTGTATGTTCCTTTCAGGATTCTTTGTTACTTGGAAAAATTCATGTGGCCCTTCTGAAGCTTCTTTTTTCTGATGTCAAAACAGAGATTAGTTGTGGATTCCTGCCTAATTTGAGCATATCTTGCAAGTTTCTTGCACTTCTTCATACAGTGAGTATAAAACTCTGCAGTAAGCCCTTAACATAATTTTCTATTTTCTGATTATTTTTCCTGTGTAAACAATCCATTTTTTGTTGCTCAGTTTTTTATGAAGCTCTAGACTGAACATGCCAGTGAAAGAAGTCTATATTTTTGCAACATTTATGTGCTCTATGCTCTCTTTATGATTTTGTTTGAATAAGACCTGAATTTAAAACAACTATGGTAATTTTTTTTTCAGGGATGTTATAGATTTAAGCAATAGGTATTTATGGTAATTTAAAACTATTCAAACTGGTTATTCAACCAAAAACTTTGCGGGTCATTTACAGTTTAGCCTGTTCAGGTTTCATTTGGGCTGTGTAAAAACTTGGTAGGTCTAAATTATTGTGGTGAAGCAGAAAAATTAAGAAGATTCATGTTTACTCTGAAATTTATCTGCACCACTATTTAGTTTGATGAATATCCATCTTTCTTAAAAAGGTTGACTGAGTGAATTTTATTTCTCCATTTTTCCCCTTTTCTGATTGTTTGGGGAGTTACGAAAGCAAACTCTGTTTTATGATGATTGATATTTTTACTCTGGCAGGTTGAAGATCAAGAATTGGTTCTGGAGTTTTGGATAAAGTCTCTCAACCCTCTGACATGGACAGAGATACTGCATCAAGTCTTGGTTGCAGCTGGTTTTGGTTCAAGGCACAGTGCATTTCACAGGGAAGCCCTTAGCAAGGTAGCATTTAATTGGTTTTTATTTCTCCCTTGCATTTTTAATCTATAATGTGTAAAATTAGTTTTCTTCTGCTGTCAATTTTTATGTGCAACATTAGTTTATTTATTTATTTATTTTATTTTTAAATGAGACACATGAAAAGGGACATATAACATTTTTTTTCTTCAGGAGATAAGCCTCATGGTGAAGTATGGTCTACGCCCTGGAACATTGAAAGGTGAATTATTTACACGCCTGTCAGAGACAGGAAATAATGGATTGAGAGTTCCTGACCTAGCAAAGTCTCCAAAGGTAAGTAGTTACTGGAAAGACATTCTACTTGACTATTTTGTATGCTTGTTATTATTTTGTTTTCTTTGCACCGATTGCAAGTTGAGTTCTTACTTATTTGTAATGATAAGTTTTATATTTGTTCTGAAGATTGCTGAATTAAATCTACCTAGCACATCTGAGGAATTGGAACTTCAAATAAGTTCTACTCTTTCAAGTGATATTACCCTATTTGAAAAGATCGCTCCATCTGCTTATCGTTTGCTCATTAGCACTCTTTCAAAGGCAGCTGATGATTTTCAATCTGATACTGAGGGCTCAGGTAGTGTTCATGATGACTTCAATGATATTGGAACAAGCAGCAGCAGTGATTCTGAGTGCGACTCAGAAAATCCAAATTCAAGAAAAACAAATAATTTTTATGGTCATATAAATAAAAATAACATGCTGACAGTTGACAATGAAATTGATGAAAGCCATCCAGGAGAAGTGTGGTTACTGGGACTCATGGAGGGTGAATATTCAGATTTAAGCATTGATGAAAAGTTGAATGCTTTAGCGGCTCTAATTGATCTCCTTAGTGCTGGTTCCAGTATCAGAATGGAGGTAATACAAGTTAGCTTAGCATTGTTAGAATTTGAGAAATAGCATCATTCTTCTGTGACTTTTAGATCATGTTTTGGATCTGTTTAACATGCTGGATAGGATGATTTAATTAATCAATCTCAATGAATGTTTTCATTTAATATTGCGGTTCATTTATTCTACATCTATCTCATCAATGTTGATACTCCTTAACAATGATCTTTCTAAGTGCTACGTTGTCCAAGAAAGATCATCAAATCAACTTCATGCTTATTAGTCAGCATAGGCAATTTTAAATTGTTTGTCAAGTGATTAACATTTTTTATTTCATCATTCAGGATACAACAAGATCCAATTTTGAATCTGTTCCTAGCATCCATCATCATGGTTCTGGAGCAAAAATTAAGAGATCATTATCCAAACAACATAATCTGCCTGGGCCATCCTGGATCCACAATGGACAAATGAATGGTACAAAAGAACCATACATTTCATCAACTTGCCCAATTGATTCCTCTATGTTAATGCTAAAGTTCATTGAAAAGGACAAATCTTCTGGCAAAAACAAAGACACTAAAGAAACAGAACTCGGGATCAATTTGCATGCAATGCAATCTATCTTTTTGGGTTCTGATCGTTGGTACAATAGATATTGGCTTTTCTTAGGCCCTTGTGGTTTACATGATCCAGGCCATAAGAGAGTTTATTTTGAATCTTCTGAAGATGGTCACTGGGAGGTGATTGATACTAAGGAGGTAATCTTTTCATCTTTTTTATAAGTCTAATGAATGTGTTGAATGTTTAATACATGCAGAGCATGCTTTACTTTGTCCTTTCCTATATCTTTTTAACCTGGACTACTGTGTGCTTCTGTTTCCTTATCGAAGTGCAGGCTTTGCATGCTCTGTTGTCAGTTTTGGATGACAGGGGAACACGGGAGGCTTTCCTTATTAACTCTTTGGAGAAGCGGGAAGCTTTTCTCTGCCGAGAGATGTCAAGTAGCATCTTAAATGATGCTGAGAACCAGCACTTGACACAATCAGATCAATCTGAGCTGGAAATAGTTGGAGAAAACAGTACTTCTCCAAAGTCCGATATAGACAACAACCTAAGCCTGGCTGATGTCATGAATGATTCTTTTCCATGTGGTGCGATAGTTCTTGAATCAGTGAAGAAAAAGGAAGAAGAACACCTTAGATGGAGCCGTCTTCAAGAGTTTGATGCATGGATTTGGAATGATTTCTATTGTCGTCTTAATTCAGTGAAATGCAGTAAAAGATCTTATTTTGAATTGCTTATGAGATGTGAAACTTGTCATGATTTGTATTGGAGAGATGAGAAGCACTGTAGGATTTGCCATATGACATTTGAACTTGATTTTGAAGAAAGATATGTTGTCCATTCAGCCAAATGTAAAAACAAAGGAGATAAGGAAATGTTTCAAAAACATAAAGTTCTATCGTCACAGTTGCAATCGCTAAAAGCTGCAGTTCATGCAATTGAGGTGCGCTATCATTGATTACTGTCTATGTTTTTACTTAGATGTATCTAAGCTTTTTTTTTTTTTTTCTGTGTGCGTGCTTAAGCATCCCTGTCATTTTCAAAGTGGAACTTGATGATGAGGCGGGCCATTGTTTCAATTTCTAATATGCATACAAGAACTTGCCCATTATATTGTCTTTTTAATGTGCTTAACACCAAAAATATCACCACAATGCATTTCCAAGTATGTTTCATCTGTAACCAGTTTTTCAATTCTCCATAACCTAGCTCATACAGGTTGGCATGAGATTTTCTTGAACTAACCAAGCTAACCTATGCACGGTTCTTCCCTGAGTATCTTGCCTTAGATTTGGTGGTTGAACCTTCGATGTGTGAGTATTTGGGTAGGATCTCATAACGTTTCCTATGTGTAACTTTTCTGTGTTCAGATTGCTAATTGCTTACTGCATGAATGGCTTGTGCATATTAACATGAATACAATCTTCTGTCTGTTCTCATTAAACAAGTTGCATGTGTAAACATGAGCTGGGAAGTATTTTGAAAATTATGACTTTTCTAAAACATTTGGCACTGAGAAGTCTTAGGTAACTGAAACTGTCTTGTATTTTCATGGCGACTTAATTACCGATGATTTCGTTGTAGCTTTCAGAATCACATATAATGAGTGTTCTTTTTTTTTTTTTTTGGTTTAGTGCTGTGTTGTGTGAAGTTGATTCCAAGAGTTCCCTTTTTTGCCCTTCCTTTCATCTTAGGGGAGGATCCTTCTGAGGCTCAAATTACATGCAATAAGCACATAGAAGGTTCTAATAATAAGGCCAAAATAACAACTTATTGACTACTGAGAATTGTTGCTGTTCGTTCAGGAATTTTAAAAAGGACCGACAAAGTTAAGGTGAATGGTTGGTCAGGACTTTTTATGTAATGTGTTCTTATCAATAAGATATTCTTGTTCATGTCTACTTTCATTTATATGAACAAAATCATATAAACTAGTTTACTTGCCAATTGGCTGTCTTTCTTAAGCTGATCTCTTCTGACATATCACAGTCAGCTATGCCAGAAAATGCTTTACTGGGTGCTTGGACGAAGTCTGCTCATAGGTTGTGGGTCAAACGGCTCAGACGCACCTCATCTTTGGCAGAGCTTTTGCAGGTTCATTTTCATATCATGCAGACTTTTTTAGGCATGTTTTGCTCAGAATAGCATGATTGATTCTCTAAGTTATTTCTATTTATGGTAATGCTGGAGGTGGTTGTTGATTTATTGTTGGAACATCTTAATTTACTGTTGCAGGTTGTTGCTGATTTTGTTGCTGCATTTAATGACGACTGGTTGTGTCAATACAGTGCCGCTCATGGTTCCAATACTTCTATGGAAGAAATTATTGCTTGCTTTCCAACTATGCCTCAAAAATCATCTGCACTTGCTCTATGGTTGGTGAAATTGGATGATTTCATTTCTCCATTCCTGGAAGGACATGGAGGTGAAAACCAACAGGAAACCAGAAGTAAACGCACAGGTACTCTTCTATAGCCAATAGCTATGTAGCACGGCAAGGGTACAGATACAAATATTGGGAAACAATATTGATAAAAAGTATAGGATATGGATACGCGAGGGAAATGTATAAATATTAAAAATATAACTGTAAATTTAAAAATAATTAAATTCAAAAATATTATTTTAAGTTATTATTTTTATATAAAATTAAACAGAAATGACCTACATCAAATTTATTGAGCAATAATTGGTGTCAAGCAGATGTTTTATATTTTATAGGAGGGAAAAATGTGTTTTTAATTTAAAGAAATGCATTTCTAATTTTTTGAAAATTACAAAACGCATTTAGGATGTTTTGTATCGACATCGGAAACATATCGGAAATACGATACGTTATACAGTTGAAGTGTCCGTGCTTCATAGGCCAATATTTGGTGTTAAAAATTTGTAGCAGGAACTATTTTTCTTTTGGTCTCTCATTTACAAAAAAGGCCAAATATTGGAACATGTTTAGTTCTGTGATTTATTTCCTATCTATTGGGCTGAATATTACAAGAATGTTGTTATCTAGTTTGAAAATTTATGTGCAATGGTCCCTGGTTTCCGAATCCCAATAGTTCATTTGTTTCTTAAAATGTTTTGCTGCATTTCAGTTAAGCATGCTTCTGAGGAATTGATTCAAGTCTAGGTGAAGTTATTAACATAGCAGTCGATATTTGCATCTGGGAAGTGTAACCGTTGTCTCCGTTCCCATTCGAAGAACTCGTGAAACAAATGCATGTTTCACTACCGTTTTGGGTTTTGAGGAACATCATTGGGATACATTTATGGTCTGACAGGAAGAGGATGAAGGCAAATACATACGGGTTTGTATAGAGTAAAGCTTCATACTGTTCTTACTTGCTGTACTCGGCCTCGATTGAATTAGATGTTGTACAGCATTAAATCTATGGGGAGCAAAATAAACCCGGTTGCCCAATTTTCTTGTAGAAAAGGATATTTTTGCTACTTTTTGCTTGTAGTATTGGTGGAATCAAATTTTGTCAAACGCATATTGAAGTCCCACTTTTGGCGAGGGAGAATAAGCTGTTGTCAATGTATACTTTCAGAGAATACAATGCCCAAATGAAATATATGAGTACTTTTTCCTCAACTAATTTCCTTACAAGTAATCCGCTCATTGCATCTATTTTGTTCTTTATCTAAACATATACATATGTACATATTCTTTATCGAATTGACTGCAATGGAAGAAAACTGAGTGATTACATTAAGAATGAAAAATGATAGTTGAAGAAAACCTTTTTGGTCCAGTCAGATTGATGAGGTGTTTGCCTTATTTAACTATGAAAATTTAATTTGTTTACAGAAAAAGATTGCATGTTACTAGAATGGAATATCCTTAGCTTGTATTTTCCCAACACCTCCACCTTCATAACGATCAAACGACACATCATTTTTCACTCTAAATTATATAAGTATCCTTCGCCACATGACATGAAGACATTACCGTTACAGTCACATAAGTGTGAACAATTGTAGTAATTGTTCCATTTACTTTTCTAATTATTAGATAATCTTAGATCAACTCAATCTGTCACGTTATTTATTAATAATTTAATTATATAATAATATGCATTTAATTGTTTTATTTTCATTAATTGATGTGAATACAATATGAATACATGTCAATATATGATTATATTAGTCTACGGATGACGCGGTAAACAAAGTATACCTAAGAATTTCTCCTAATTATTAACATTTTATGTTCAATCCTTACTAACCACCAAGGAAAAGATTGCACAAAAATGACTTGGGCACAATAATGCATTGGCTTCTCTTTCTTACCCTGAACATGTATGGCTGTTAAATATAAAAACAGGATAATTTAAAGCTTATATCTTACGTAAAATTTCATTTTCATAGAGTTCCATTATGCGGCAATTGAAGCACACAGAATACTCATACAACAGCAGAAAGGGAAAACGGGAACTTTTTACCTCTGGATGATGACCAATATGTTTCATCACCTCACAACATTTTACTTTAAGTAGCATAACAAACCAAACAGCTACAACTAGAGTCACCAAGGTTATTCTGTTGAAAGCCATTAAGTGTACCTACAGTGTATAAAATTAATCCTTGCGCAACTTCACAATCTCATAGACAGCTGAAAAGTCAAGGTCCCCAAATCCCATACTTCTGGCCTTCTTGAAAGCCTGCAAACAAAAATAAATTGATAGGTTATAGTTTAATAATGAAACAGCTCCCAGTAAAATGTGGCATCCATATGCATCACTTTGGTCATCAAATATTCTCCGGTATATTGTGCTTCTATTCTTGATGGTGCCAAGTTTTGTTTTTCTTATACAAACACAAGGATTGAGAGTATGTCAATCAGTATGAATATCTATGAGCAGACTACAGATAAAAACATTTAGTAGATAATATACAAACCAGAACCAGACTTGATGGAGTATCGAAAAGCTAAAGTTGGGAAAATTAAATATGTTTAGAAATTCTAATGAAGGCGTGGAAAATCTCAAGTTTCAACTAAATGTATCTTTGAGATCCAAAACCACATTTCTCAACAGGATAAGGACTGTATATGTGTGTGTATATGCATAACATGCCTGAATTTATATGATTAGTTATTCAACGTGTCTGTTTTGGAAATATTCTATCACAGATCACATCAATAATCTTTGGAAGTTCAAAGAGCCATTCTAACTCAAATTGGTATCTGAGATCCTTTTTAGCTAGAAGATAGGCAACTATAATGAATGAAGAGCGTAACCTCATTTGCTGCAGCTGCTACAGGCATTGATACTGCATTTTCATCCCCAAGGGCAAGAGCCAACCTCATGTCCTTTTGCTGATGCTTCAGAGGAAATGAAGTGGAGTGATTGCCTTTAAGCATAGCTGGTCCTTTACCTCTAAACATTGGATTGGAAGTTCCACCCAGTTCCTGCCAGAAAATAGGCCAATGAGTCGTTAACAACAATTAATGCCAATGTAGTTCCTCTTTCTTTCTTAGAGAACTACAGTGTAGATTATCCCAAAAATTCCTGCTATCTCACCAATACTTCAAGAAGATTGTAAGGGTTCAGTCCACTCCTTTCTGCCAACACTAGTCCCTCAGAGAACGTATTCATCACACTGCAAGGTCAAGAAACAAGATTGAAGACTCTTCAGGTCCTAAAACCTGAGCAACTTTGTTACATTAACTCACAATATGCAGAATATTTTAGTGTACACAAATTATTTTATTACAGCTGATTCCTGATCAATGCATCCTTATCCAAAAAGTGTTTATTCAGCTATTTGTGCTCTATAATTTATAAAGTTAAGCACAGTGAATTAAGTTTGCCTATGGCAACATGGACATATCCAGGTCTCCACTGTAAGGGTCATTGAACCTAACACCTCTTTGAACGTAAAGGGTTGCAATTACGTATGGATTTTGAGGTAAAATCATGATCTTCGAGCCTATTCCACTTCAAGAATTCTATCATTTTATTAGTCACTGAAATTGTCCCCCTGATGCAACTCCATGGTAATTCTCCAACAATAAGCAATATTAATTGATACACCACCTTTTGGGCATTAATCTTGTATTAAATTTCTTCATACAGCAATTAGAAACTACTATCACCGACTATATGAATCTTCAGTGCATTGAGCACCGATTACCTTCCCATTATCATGTTGACCACAAGTTTCATCTTTGCTCCATTTCCAACCTCCCCCAAGAAGAAAGACTTTTTCCCCATGACTTCAAAAGCTGGAATTGCTGCCTCATATAATGCCTACAATGATAAACGTGGATATTAAGCATTTAATAATAAAGCAATGCAAACATTTATGTACCTTATGCACAATGACACATTGCGGGAAAAGACAATAATAGCAGAAGCATCTCTGAAATCCAATTCTCTAACAATCTGAACTTAAAACTATCCAAAGGGTACAGATACTATAATATTGCTTGTTCCCTTTTTTCCTTTTCTTTATATGGAAAAGCAAGCAAATGACTTGCCTATTCCTTGTGAACTCAAATAGTCATCTAACAAAATCGGAAGAATGCATTACAATATACAGACGTATGAGATCAGTCTATATTGGTATCAAATTCCAGTAACGGTACTTTCATCTCAAGTAAAAATAAGTCTGCCATGTTATGTATAACCATGTTCCGCTTGTGTGATGCTAGATGAGAAAACATAATTCAACTCATGTGGCAGTGCAAAGAACTAAGCAAATAACCAGCACACATATACGAGAGAATGGCCCATATTACTCTTTTCGTTGTTTTAGAAGTATAATCAAATAAAAGCTTATCATAACCACCAGGATGCAATTTTACCAGAAATCAAAAGACAGCTGTATCATTGACCAATTTGTCAATTTACCTTGTCCCCAGCGGCAAGTATGATTAGTTGCCCAGCTTCTGCAGGTTGCTTGCTACCAGAAACAGGAGCTTCAAGGTAGGAAGCACCCTTCGTGGTAATTGCCTGCTGACATCAATGAGAGAGCTTAATACAAATCAATACAAATGTGGCTCCAGATGGTAAAAACAGAAGAAATCACCGTTTCTGTATATTGCATCAGCAATTTAATAACGTCTTAGCATGCTTCTATAGGTTTTTTGCCACACTAAAATAAAGTTAAACAGAGTTAACAATGAGAAACTGGAAACAGAAGCATCGTTAATCCAAATACATTCTGCCAGCATTATGTTGTAAGAATACTTCTTTTATCACAAGTCTAGTCAAAGTTTTACACATTCACCAAGAACATGGATTGAAATTATTTCATGCCATTTGTATATTGAAAATAATTATAAAAAAAAAGTGTATAATTAACAATCGATGGATTTAGCTCACTGGAAGTCATCTTAGCTTTACAAAATCAAGTGAGCATGCACTTTCAAGCATCATAAAACAAGCTATATTCAGATCATGCTTAGACTATCTATAACCATAAAAATAGAAAATAAGACTTTGAAGTACGAACAGTAATAGAATTTAACAGTGGATACAAACCGCACTGATCTTGGTAGAAGTTTCAGGATCAACTGTTGACATATCAATATAACCTTTTCCAGCAGAGATTCCTTCAAGAACTCCATCTTTGTCAAATACAACCTGAAGAATCATGGATTTTAGTATCGATTCAGATTTTCTTCTCTTTGTTTTCAGATAATAAAAACACCAACAACAACAACAACAACAACAATAATAATAATAATAATAAAAGGGAAGCATCAAAGAGTAGGATTAAACAGTGCGAACCGAAAGTGCGGCAGCAGGATCAGAAATCATAGCAATGGTAATTTGACATTTCTTTACCACAGCAGCAGGAGTTTCTCCAATGGAGGCACCTAATGCCGCCAGTTCATTACACTGCGATTGCAGCAAACCAAATTATAAACTAAAATTAAAATAATAATAATAATAATAATAAAAAAGAAACTGAAAACAAGAAGAAGAAGAAGAAATGAAAGTTAACCTTAGAGAGAGTCCTGTTCCAAACAGTGACCTTGAAGCCATTCTTAATCAAATTTGTGGACATGGCCTTCCCCATTATTCCTAGCCCCAGAAACCCTACCTCCATTTTTCTTCCCTCTCCCTGCGAAATCAACTCTCTCTGCAATATCCTTCACTTCAAAGTCTGCAGGCGCTGAGACTATATTATAATTATAATCAATGTTATATAATTATCAAGTCCTACGATTT